>JAYXIM010036712.1:0-57681 GCA_037575425.1 Anastrepha fraterculus | reverse complement strand
TACAATTAAATAACCAGTTTACATAATTACAATCTAACAACAATTTAATAGCTTTTTAACTCCTGTTACATATTTATTCTTTTATAGCAATCATTAGGACCATTGGTCGAGTTCCTTTTAGACGTCCTTTAGCTTCTCTTTCCCTTTCTAGAAGTTTGTTGATTTCTGCATTGTGTTGATGTATTTTGCCAAAGTGCCTTGTTGTTATCGTTTTGATTTCTTTGTCTACTGTTGGTATTTTTAAAGTCGTATGGTGCCATCATTTCTCGTGTATCTGTCACACATGGTCAAAATTCGAAGAATCTTCAATTGTTGTAGTTGGATTTTTTCTATATGAGCCTTTTCAGCCATTCGAAATACTCTGATTGACTTAATCATTGTTTTGTACAGCATCAGCTCGTTCCGTATATTAAGTTTAGATTATGTGCAGACTAAACAATGAAATTGTGGAAGTTATTCTTGTATTTGTTTGACTTTTCGCCTGATGTGGTAGTTCCAATTTAGTTTCGAGTCCAAGTGAATTTCGGTGTGTTTCTATTTGGTTGTTTCTATTGTAAGTGCCTTGTCATTTATTTTTATTTGCACTGTAGTAGATTTTGTTATGGCATAGTACAGTTTTGTCCTCATGTATTTTTAGGCACTCGTTATAAAACCGCTCCTTAAAAGCGTTTGTGTATCGCTTTAGTTTTTTCAGTAGCTATAGTTAAGGTTTTTTCTCAAGTCCATAGTATTGTATCGTTTGCGAACGTTCCAATTAATGAATTGGTTTCGTCAGGAGGTGAAATATCTGCGGTGAAAAACCCATATAACAGTAGGGGCTCTAGAACTTGTGTCAATTACCGTGGGATTAGCCTTCCAAATATCGCATTCCACCGAGCGTATTTTTGCTGAAGCCTACCATCAACCAACTGATTGGACCTTATCAGCGCGGTCTTAGATATGGAAAATCCACAATCGACTAGATATTCACAATACGTGAAGTCTTAGAAAATACCCATGAAAGGAGAATCGACACTAATCATATTTTTCTCGACTTTAAAGCTGCTTTCGGCAGCATTTCTGAATTTCGTATCCCTGCAAAAATAATACGGCTATACAAAATGACGTTGCTCAATACCAATACCGCCGTCAGGACTAGGAAGGACCTCTCCAAACCGTTTGATACCAAACAATGTTTCAGACAGGAGGATTCGCTATCGGGAGACTTCTTAAATCTGGTGGTGGAAAATATCGGGCTAGCCGCAGAACTTAATCGCTGAGGCACAATTTTTTATAAGAGCATAGGCGTATAAAGCGATGTTAATATCATCGGCCTTAACATCATCCGTAGTTCTCCCTTTTCCGAACCGGTGTGTCCCACTGACCCCGGTTAGCACGAGAAAAAATGACTGGCGCGCTTTGTTAAACTCGGCCAAAATCGCGCCAATCAAGAAGAACAACAAGTGGTCCTAGAACCCTTCCAGGTGGAACTCCTCCTGTTATTCAATGAATATAAATATTTAATATAAAAATATGATGAAATTGTAAAAAAATAGTAGTGTTTTTATGTTGCGAAGTATGCATTTGTGCCACACTTTGCCACACGCTTTAGCAAAGTCCAAAAATACTGCCACAAGTAACGACTGTTTTGAAGGACTGATGTTGAAATTAAAAGACAAAAAAAAAACAAAAGAAAAAAAAAATAAACGACTTTGAGTAAAGTGAAGTTATCCTTGTGCCCAGTGATTACGGTCGAGTTATAAATTATTATGATTGGTGAAAGAACAAAATAAAGAGAAGAATAAAGAAAAAGTATTTTCTAATAGCGGTCGCCCCTCGGCAGGCAATGGCAAACCTCCGAGTGTATTTCTGTCATGAAAAACCTCCTCATAAAAAAAAATATATTCCCTTTGGAGTCGGCATGAAACTGCAGGTTCCTCCATTTGTGGATCACCATCAAGACACACATCACAAATAGGAGGAGGAGCTCGGCCAAACACCCGAAAACGGTGAACGCGCCAGTATATATATATATATATTAGGCCGGGTCGATTTGTGGGGAGGCAAAAAAATCGCCCATTGCTCTGTGAAAATCATATTCTAGGGATCAAAATAAGAAGCTTTGTCGAAGAAACCATACCTCTAAAACGAATTCTGATGCCCCCCAATTTGGGTCGAACTTTTTAGTTTCTTTTCTATAACTCACTTAAATTAGTTTTTCCATTTACATATGTTCTGACTAAATAAATTTCTTAAAAGAAAAAATAGATATTATTATAAATAAATAAAGTACATAAACGTGACTAGTCGAAATTTTTCAAATCAGTAATCAGTAACTTGAAAAGTCTTAGATTTTTTTATTTTGATTTGGCGTCCACCATATTGAATCCTTCAACTGGTGTGCGTGCAAGCAAATTTTTAATACAATATCGTTTTGTTTCCTGCTACGGCGGTTTACTTTATTTATTTATTTTATTTTTATTATTTATTACTGGTGCTATCCTGTTCCACATAAGTTCTACATTTAATAATAATAAGGTACGTCCAAAGTAGAAACTGCTAAAACTACGTTGCGTCTTTAGATATTTTGAAATAGCTTCTATCAAGGTTGGTTGGTTGGTGTTGGCTCAGTGACACAGCCCAGACCCAATTAGCACAAAAGATGCCATTTTGATACACCACTTGTAGAACCACTACTTTTTAGTAGTCGAACGATCTTGATTTCACTATGAATCTGCCTATGTCATCTATTTGCTTTTCTGCAATTTCTTTCAAGTTGACCATCGGAAATTACCCCACCTGTAAAGGTTAAAATCATTTCTTTTCTAAAAGCAAATTCTTTGTTCCTTTAAAAAAATTAAATTAAATTTTATGATTTTTTGGGTTTTGTTAGTTTACGCTGAGAATAAACGATAAAAATTTACAATGTTTGTAGTAACTTCTATTGTAGTTAGGAACTACGATATCCGTACAGAGGCACCATCAAAAAGTAAAGCAGGATTCCGCGTTTCCACGAAAGTCGGTTCTACGTTACCGAAACGACTCGGATTTATATCCGGCCAAGGACTGTCACACCAGCAGCATTTCCCATATGTAAGAATGGGGAATGTTTATGCTGCTACAAAAACAACAAAGCAGGATTCCTCCTTTACTTTGAAGGACTAGATGCTTGGCAGATATGACTGCTTTCCTGGATTTCAATTTGTTCTCTATCGCAGTTGAAATTATTTCGAAAAATAACCTTGTAGTTATGAGTTAACTCCAATACTAAAACATACAGAATATATGCACAAATATAAGAGCATTCATCAATATACGTACTTACTCGTATAATATCTCCAAGTGTTTTCTATAATACAAGTATTGCAACTACAAAGGCCTTGGAGCTTTTAACACAATGATATATGTACATGCACATATCATTGAATGCTTACGCAACATTTAAAGAAAAGGTGGTACCACTTTTCCAAAGAAGGCCAGGAGTGGCGTGTTTCCTGCTGCTTCGACCTTGTTATGTGCTTTGTAGCTTTTGACAAAGAAAAATTCCGTTACTTTTATATTTGCATGTCAGCCAACACTTAACATTTTGGGGCTCATAAGTTAAGTTGTTTTCATTAGAAAAATGTTTTTGTTTTGTGTCTTATTATAAATTTTGGTTGCTCACCTGCGTACATGTATTGTGAATATCGTAAGACAATTAAATTTTATAGCTAAAGTGTGGTATCTTTTGAACACAGCCCCAGAATTCATTTTATTTCATTAAATCCCATCTCATTTTTGCCCCTAAAATTTTATTGTCATTTTGGCGCGCCAATTCCACACTGATTTCGGCCAAAAACCCACTCTGCATGGATATATTTGTAAATATAAACATATACATATTTGTGTTTTTCGACGCTTTGGCGCCTAAAATCATATCATGGAAAATCATGCAATGTAGAGCAATTCGACAAGAACAAATACTCGTGCATGGCATGATTTACTATACATAAATGTGGAAATACAAGTATATGTATGTTTGTACAAATGCACATCAGCAATCAGCGAACGAAATGGTATAGAAATTTTTGATTGCCTTGCTTAATATACAAGTATGCGTATGCGTATTTATTCCTGGCTAAAAATCAATGATATTTATAACTTATTGATTGGAGTTTAGCGTGCTTGCAATGAAACGTCCTTGGCCGACAGGAGATATCGATTGCAGAAGAGACGGAAATTGTTTTACACTTCGGGTATATGGTATGATATTACGTAAGCGGAAAGAAGAGCTAAGAAATTGGTATCATTTTACGCATGTGAAATCAAAAATATTGCTGCCAGATTTAATTCTATATTTCGGGGATTCGAGATCATCTTTCAGAGTAAAGGAGAAAAAAAATTTAGTGATTTTTCGTTGTGATTTTATATTTTTTGATAATTTTTAATTAAAATATGCTTTCCTCTTATTTGGTGAACTCTGACTAGAAGGTTCATCCTTGACCGAAAGACTCTGATAATTGGGCTTCAACTGTTGAATGTTGAATGATCTCAAAATGGTTGAAACTATTAAAAAATGTCTGTAACAAACAATTTGAATAGGTTTGTTTCAAATTCATAAGTAAATTTTAACTTTAATATTTGCATACGGTATGCCCGAGTTTTGCTTATTAAGATGGCCACGTGTCCGAATGGGCTTGCGCGTCATTTCCATGCATATTCATATTCTGGTATTTGAAATCCACTGCGAGCAGGCAATGGCAAACCTCTCCCATGAAAAAACTTTTCACCATTCATCAACTATTCGGCACGTGTATCAGCCATATTTTAATTTTACACCGCCACCTCATTTTGCAGTTCGTGGTAAGTCTTTCACTCAATTCTACAGTCTGCTGTAGAAGTTTCGATAATTTTGAAACTCTTTGCATAAATTCAGAGCATTAAATCAACTTTAAGTGATACCAGTGACACCGAAAATTCGAAGAAGTTTTTCGAAAGGAATTTATTCCGACTGAATTCTGCAGAATTACTACATAATTATAAAAAATCACAGGACATTACGCAGATTTCGTTGATATATTACGGCTCGCTTGATATCAAAGGAATATTAAAAAACCATGCAAAAAAAAAAGAATTTTGTATTTAAAATTCACGCATCGCAAAGAGTATTTTATTAAAAATATCACAAAATCGTATTTGTCATAAACAATGCGAAAAGGCGGTATTTACAAGAGAGTGAATCACGCGAAGTTTTGGCAGAACATTTTAATGAGTTTTTATGATTGGAGAAATTCCAAAGCTTTCCTATTTTTCAACCTAGTTTTCGTATAATATTTTAAAACCAGATAAGATATGCTACATACAATTTGCTACAAGTGCTGACATAATTTCAATGGAACACATACAACTTCTCAAGTATATGCAAATAGCACTGTTATATATTCGGAAGCATGAGCCAGCAAAAAGACAAGAAACTAAGTACATATATTTATGTGCATAAAAACAAAACAAGGAGTAGTTTTTGGAGTGCATCCAAATAATGGCTGCTGGTCTAAATGCGCATGAACTCATAATTCAAATGGCACACAAAACTTCAATCACAATTCGCACACATAAATTTGAACGTGCCTGCAGAGATATTCTCTCGTCGCAGTCCTTCTCTGCCTATAGAGAAGGAAAATATAATATATATATATATGCTATATATAATTGGCGCATACACCCTTTTTGGGTGTTTGGCCGAGCTCCTCCTCCTATTTGTGGTGTGTGTCTTGATGTTGTTCCACAAATGGAGGGACCTACAGTTTCAAACCGACTCCGAACGGCAAATATTTTTATGAGGAGCTTTTTCATGGCAGAAATACATTCGGAGGTTTGCCATTGCCTGCCGAGGGGCGACCGCTATTAGAAAAATGTTTTTATTAATTTTGCTTTCACCGAGATTCGAGCCTACGTTCTCTCTGTGAATTCCGAATGGTAATCACGCACCAACCCATTCGGCTACGGCGGCCATTTTAATATACAATATAATATAGGAAAATATAAGAATTTTACTTGGCGAAGTCCTGGAGAGTGTAATTTGTCATCGCGGTTTCCTTTTTTCAATAGTTTGAAACTAATATGCATTAAATTTGACTAATGAGTTTCTTTAAAAAGTAATACAATTGCTGCAGTAACGTCGAAGAAATGAGGGAAACAGCGAGACTTTGTAAGGTCCTTCATTTAGACCGCTCAGTAAGGCTGGATTCCATTCGAAAACCTGATGGTTCATACACCATTTCCAAGTCGGAAACGTTTAATGCTCTACTCGTAACCTGTTTTCCGGGTAGTAGAACTCTTTCTGAAGTAGAGAGTGGCATGAACAATAACGGTAGCAACGGTAGAACCTCTAGGTACAGCTGGTATATTGCTAGTCGGATAGTGACAAGGGAGTCGATAAGGTTTTCCTTGTCTTCCTTTGAGAACCTTAAGTCCCCTGGATCTGACGGAATATATCCAGCAATGCTTAAAAAAGGAGGAGTTAGGCTGATTGAGGCCCTAAAAAGGATCTTCACAGCCTGTCTTGCATTTGGTTATATACTATCCCAATGGCGACGCGTAAGAGTAGTATTTATTCCGAAACCAGGAAAAGATGACTATTCCCTAGCAAAAAGTTTTAGGCCAATCAGTTTCACATCGTTCATGTTGAAAAGTCTGGAACGAGTGGTGGAGAAACATATTCGAGAAGTCCACTTAGTAGAAATCAACAAGCTTACCAGAGTGGAAAATCATGTGAATCAGCCTTACACGATCTTGTTAGCAAGATTGAAGCCGGGCTGGAAGCTGACGAATACACAATGGGCGTGTTCGTGGACATTGAAGTAGCGTGGCGTAGTACCAGTACTCGTACATTCAAAAGAATTTTTGCTATCAAAAATCTGCTCTTGCTCTTGCTTGCCGTAATCTGCAGTGAAAAAATCAAACATCATTTTGAAGTTGCCTTATTATATTCTATGTAACCTTCGCTAAAAAAACCAATTTTCTTTTTTTTTCAACGTACAGGCACAACAGTTGGATTATAGATTATGAAAACTCTAATAAAGTATTATATTAATACAATATATATTTTTTTCTAATAAAATCCACTTTCAGTAGCCAATTCCAACTTCAAAGAATGTTTCTGTGGAAAATCTTAGCATTGCAAATTATCTGACATTGTAAACGGCTTAATCCCCTTTATACTAACAGTTTTAATATGTATATTTTCGGTACCATCAGTAAAATGCTGCATAACAATGCTTCGAGTTCAAACTTCCACAGGCTTTTCAGGTGATACATTTTAACAGCATTTCAATTTCTGAAATTGACTTAAAAACCACTAAACATTGCAAAGAAACATATAAGGTCACTTTGCCGTTGACTGCTCGCTTTACCTTTGCAATACAAAAAACACGTCATGAATTCCCCCTCCATACCGGCTTGGCCTAACAGCCCCTTCAATGCTTTCTTTTCAAATTACATGCCATAAGTATAATATAATACAATTTCACCATCACACCTACACACATATAAAGCCCTCGTCTATTTTCCGGGCCCCTCTTTTGAAAGCACAGCATACAAGTATTTGTATGAGTCGCAGTAAACCTCTTGAATAACTCATTCGTACCAGACTCATAATGGCTATTATACTCGTGGTGGTGAATCCTTGCACTTGTCGTTTGTGCACTGCAAACTAGCAAGCAACTGTAGAAAGAACAAAACCAGCAAACAACGACTGTCGCACCAATAAAACAATAAGAATAAACAATCGTCGCAATGCTGCTTCGTTCTGAGTTTTGGTAAGGCTCTACGTGTAGATCCTTTCGGCTCGGTTGACATTGTCTGAGCTACCTATTCTGCGTTGGTTGGTAGGCCGCTGAGCTAGTTTAACAGTTTTTTTTTTTTCGTTGAAAGCGTATATGTTATTCAAATGTTGAGCAGCACTGCACTATTTTTCCGAGTCTATACACGTAAAAGGTATGCATGCGTTATTGTGATTTGGTCATAGTGCCCAGTTCTAGCATTAATTTAGCATGCTATGGCATGAGCTTCTACCCTGCAGGAAATATCTGAATTAGATAATGAAACAAGTTTATTATTTGGAACTACGTGTGTAATATCATATCATTTCTTTGAGTGTTTTGACAGTCACAGATCATTGCTGGTGCGTTTCGATACAGAGAGGTCAAAGAACCAAATCCAAAAACGCTTACAAGAACGATAGATCACAAGCTAACGCAGTCTGGAGGGAAATTTTTAGAGTTATCTTGCTATAATGTCATCTCAGAGAAACTACGGAAGATAACTGAGACAGGCTTTCGTAGTAGCCTACGACAGTTGACAGTTTTTTGTTCGGACTTGTCACAAAACACTTTGCAGCTCTGCAGCGTTCCAGACCGGACCATCGCTCTTTATGTAGATTGCCTACATAATCGCTGATCCAATTCATGATTCCTGCGGAACTGATTCCAATTATTGGCTCTGGCCCCTGTGGGGGCACCGCTGATCCACGGTTGGCCAATTCGTCGGCAACTTCGTGTTCTTGATCACCGGAGTGTCCCGGAACCCATATAAGTACAAGCCTGTTTTGTCTTGCGGCAGAATTAAGCTTCTTCTTACATTCTTGAACAATCTTTGAGGTTTGTTTCGCGTTCTCTCGGACGTGAAAACCAAGTTCCTGCATCTCCACTAATAGAGAGTCTACGACGAAGCACCACAGCAGAGGAGAAAGAACACCTCCCACCAGCGGTTAACAGCCTCTCAGAGAGCATGGAATATATCCATTTTATAATGGCTTGATTAACTCCGTGTCGTTCGGCAGAAGAACATATCGAGCCGAAAGTGGCATTATCAAAAGCCACGCTACTTCCATAAGATTTTCTGTACTGCCAGTAGTGGCACGCACGACAGAGAACAATGGGTGAGTCTCCGATTCGTTGGATACGTTGGGTAGCGTCGTTGCCTTATAAAAAAGTTTCGCAACACTCGCGAGTAAGAATAGCTTAATTTGAATATATTTGCATGGTGGTGGAAAAAATGTACTTTAGAAAGCTAGAAAAGGGTAAAGAGGCCCCAAGAGCAGGTTTTAGTCTATGCTACTCTTGCGGTGGAATACTTGAAAAAATTGTATTTAAGGTCTGACTCGGTTCATATTCAAAACATTATTAGGTCCAAATTGTCCCTGATCAAGATATTTGGAGAATCGTTGTATTAGTAGATATTATAAATGTGAAAGTTTCTATGTTTGTGGATTTGTGAGTTAGCGTGTTTTAATTCTTCAAATTCTAATTATATTAATAGATTTCTCATTAAAATTCAGATTAAAATTAAATCATACAATTTGTTTTAGTTATCAGTAAAACGACGATAAGCCATAGTGAAGTATCTTAGGTCGTAGTATTATCAGCTGCCTCTCGACTCTCGTGCACTATTTAGTATGGCATATCGATCATTCGAAGTAAAAATAACGCTACCGATGCATTGTGCATTTTTCCTTTAATATAAGTTTACAAAAAAATTAAAAATTCGAGCTGTAGTATTTGATTTAATTCTTGTGTAAAATGCTTCTCTTAATCCGAATATGAAGTTATACCACCTTGATCCAAAAGTTCTCGGAACAACCACCAGGCGGCGCTTTAAGTCAATTGGATTGAGTTATGTTTTTTTTTGTGGTGAGGGGATGACGAACGTAGTGACCAGATACTGATAAAAACATAAATAAAAACTGCAATAAAATGAAAGAAAAGTTCATCAATAACCGTAAATTAACCTTCAGCTGACAGAGGACTTGAACATTGCTTATGGATCCGTGCAGGACTTTGCAGTTAATGTTTTGGGTTTGCCCCACGTTGCTACGAAGTTGGTCGCAAAAAACCTGAATTTCATGCAAAAAAGGGATCTCGTTGATATCGCCAAATGATTTTCAAGACTGAATCCGATTCAAAATTCATCAAACACATAATTACTGTTGATGTTGCATGGATTTACTATACAAATATGAGTACGACACGCAATCGAGTGAGTGGAGAGCTCCGAATGGACCAATATCGAGAAAACCACGTTATTTTCCGTGACGGTTTTTATGGATTACAACGTTATTGAACGCCACAAATATTTGCCAAAAGGCCAGACAATTAATAAGAACTATTACTTTGGCGGCAAAAAAGAAAATATTTGTGGGAAAATAACTGTGGATTTTGCACCATGATAACGCACAGTACCATCATTATGCGTGAACTTTTGACCAACAGTAATCGAATAGTAATCGAATTCTTATACCTTGCGATTTTTTCTGTTTGATAGAGTCAAGGAACCAAAACGGGAAACTCATTTTAATAGAAATTAAAGGAAGTAAATGAAAAAGCGAAGACGGCTCTGATGGCTATACCGAAGATAAATTAGATTAGATTTGTGGGGGTTGGACAAGTCCAAGCACTCAGCCAGGAGATCAATGTACTACTAATACCGAATATTGAGTTCCAGATATGTTTCGAGAGCTGGCATAAGTGCGGTGCTGTAGATGGGGAGTACTTTGAAGGTGTACTTTTTAATGCAGAGGAATTAACTTGTAGTTTGAATTTTCAGAATATATTTCGGAAGCTTTTTGATCAAGGCAATTGTATTATCATTGGAAAATATTTACCTATCCTAGGCGTTTGTTATTAAACGATGTTTTTTGTCGTTAGCCCTAATGTAAGTACTTTTGCACTGCGTTCTATAAATATAATAAAAAGGTCAAATGGATGCTTCTAGTAATGGGCGAAGGCAAAATGTTTTTTCTACCATCATCAAGTAAAAAGTGCCTTGCTTTCTTCGTATGATTGATACGATTGCCGTATTTATGAAAAATGTAAGTACTAATTCGTATGGAGAGAAGAACTGGAGTTGAGTTGAAGCAACAACATTATTTTTTTTGTTTGTTTTTGGCTTAATAGTCAATTTTTGTTTACAAAATTTCGAATTGTTTTCATCTTATACTAAGTTTCCACCGCAGCCGCTATCGTGTTCTCTGCCGCTATCGTGTTCTTAACGCAAACACGAAACAAAACTCCTGTCAAATCCCATACAAAATTAAAACACAACTCCATACCTAAACTCACTTTTCAAAGCGTGTTTTGTTGGGTTTGCGTCTAATCAAAGCGTGTTTTGTTGGGTTTGCGTCTAATTTAATTATTAAGTGGTGGCAATGTTGCTCATTTTCCTCATTTATTATTGCATTCTTATCGAAATATGGCAACAATGATTGCAATTTGTCAATACGACATTTGATTGACGGCCGCCGTAGCCGAGTGGGTTGGTGCGTGATCACCATTCGTAATTCACAGAGAGGTCGTTGGTTCGAATCTCGGTGAAAGCAAAATTCATAAAAACATTTTTCTAATAGCGGTCGCCCCTCGGCAGGCAATGGCAAACCTCCGAGTGTATTTCTGCCATGAAAAAAATCTGCTCATAAACATATCATAAAACAAAATGAAATAAATGTATAAAAAAAAAATTTTTTTTGTGATTCGAACCGAGGATTTCGGATCGGAAGCCCACATTGCTAGCCGCTGGGCTATCGCGCTGTGCTGTCGCCGCAAAATAATGTATCATAAATCTGTTTACCATACCAAAGACCATACACTTTGCAAACACATTTCGGTGGAAACAGTTGACAGTTCTTCCAAACACAACTCCTGCAAACACGGTGTTTGCTTTTGGTGGAAACGGGGGCTTAGGCGAAGATAACAACTTGCCCCCTATGTAATGTCTTCAGTTGATTGTGTCTATATACTCGTAGTTCAAATAATACCCTCTTCGCTCACATTTTCACTCCTGCAGATTCCAAAATTATGTTCTTCACTCTAAACCTCTTGTCAAGCTCATGCATTGCTGTGTAATAGAATATCGCGGCATAAATACGAATACTTAAACGTAAAAATGTCATAACCAATAACAACCAAGGAAAACAAATACTTATACACTTCGCTCTTTCAAAGTAAACAGAAGTGCCGAAGCATCAACGCGGCTCGCTTCTATACATGCACATTCATACACATATATTTAGAGTATTTGGCGCATTCGTCTCTTGGCAGCCACAAATAAATAAACAACTGTAACGAATATAAGCGCATGTGAGCACTTGTAGGTAAAACGAAAAATTATTTTTTCTGTTACTTTGTTTATTTTGTATGCATTTAATGTCGCACAAAGTCACTGCTCTCACATTTCACTATTCTGCACTTTTCCCCGCTATACGGCCTTTTAATGTCGTGCTTGTACTTCACTATTGCACAGAGCAACAATTTCGCTACCAAACGACCTCAGGCTTCCAAGTCTTGCTTACATATACACATACAAACAAACTCTCATATAATGTGATTCTAGCGAATTTGGCCAACGTAGCATGAATGAAAATATGTATGGGGGCACCAAAAAAGGGGTATTAAATTTCTCAACTGTGATTAAAAGCCCTACAGCCACTGTAAACAACAGCAATCACTTAAATATACGTAGAGTGCACACAGAGTGTGAAATATGAAAATTGTGTAGTGACTTTGAAGAACTTTGGAGAGTATCGTAGGCACATTGGAGTGAGATAATCGAAATGGAAGCGTTGGAAGGACAGATGCCAATGAAAAGTCGTTTTACATATTTTCTAAATTATGCATATTTTGAAGAGACGCAAACCGCATTCATCTAATGGTAGTCCTGAACTACTCATAAAATATTTTTAAACAATTTTTCCCCTTTCATCGAAAGGCAAAGCAATTTCTTTTGCTTACTTGAAATTATATTAATATGTGGCATTAACTACAGTCACATTTGGTACGAACATTGTTTAATTAAAACAAATTGCTTGTTAGTAATAAAACTAAACTTTCATATGTATTTTAGCCAAGGCACCTCCAAGCTGTGGTTCTATATTTTTTAATACATAACATAATTTATACAGTTTAGAAATCGCAGAACTATTTGTAAAGGAGCAAAGGTCGAGGCATCGCGATGGAATCAAAATAGGCTTAATTGGGATATTTGTTATTCTGAATTTATAGGTCGGCTGAAAAGTACTTAAAGCAACATCTATTAAATTTAAATTTTTACGCCATTTCAATATTTCAACTTCAACAAAGTTTATTTATCAATTCAATCTATCGTAATAATTTATTGGAATTTGAAATGTTAGTGTAATTTTTTAACACACTTTTATTAGGTCGGGTTGTATGTATGTATGTATGTATGTATGTATGTAACGGAATCTTTGAGCTTAATTTTCACTGGCTTCTAAACATCTGATCGACTTGAAATTTAGCACACCTATCAAGGACCGATGACAATGCAATAATTTTATAAAAGTTTTCCATTATCCTTATTGGGATTGCCAGGATTAATATTTTCTTTTTTTACCTGTGGGCAAAAAATAAGGTGAATTTGGTTGTAAAATGAAAAATCTTTATTTATTCTTGTAAATCAATTTCATCCTCTTCAAAATAATGCCCTCTCGATGAAATGCACTTATGCCAACGATTTTTCCAATCCCCGAAACATGCCAAATAGTCCATTTCCGGTAGTGGTCTCTTGAGTTTTGGGAATAGCCAGAAGTCACACGGAGCCAAATCAGGCGAATACGGTGGTTGCGGAACGATATGTGTGGAATTTTTGGCGAAATAGTCACGAAGAACGAGTGCAGTGTGAGACATGTGAGATAAATTTTCCATTATCCTTATTAGGATTGCCAGAATTAATATTTTATTTTTTTAACACACTTTTATTAGCTCGGGTTGTATGTATGAATGACTGTAACGGAATCTTTGAGCTTAATTTTCACTGGCTTCTAAAAATCTGATCGACTCGGAACACACAACATAGATGACTAGATGGGAAACTCTTTTTCTCGTGAGAGCGCTGAAAAATGTGCATTTTTTATAACATTTGCCAATATTGCCATACCGGTAGAAACATGAATTGGCTATTTTTTTAAACAAAAATTGAGAATTTTTAGTTTCCACACCACCATTGAGGTTAGTATTTAGTGTGCGGTTGTGTAATAGTATATTACTCGTAAACACCTACACATACTAAAAATAAAAAATAGTTAAAAAAAACTAAAAAACACGCTTTTATTGCTAATCGAACTAAAAAGTAGAAAATAAAAAATAGTTTAAAAAACTAAAAAACACGCTTTTATTGCTAATCGAACTAAAAGGTAGAAAATACATTTTAATGACAAAGGGACCTATAATGAAGTAATAGCAAATCGAAGGATCAGTCATAGTCAACTACCTCAGAACAGAATTATAACAAAAATGAAAAAATTTAAATTAAATTAAAATAAATTTTTTTAACAAACGAAATCCAATCTACGTACGCTCCAAGGAAAATACGCTATATCTTTGGCACGCACAATCGTACAGCCTCGACCTCCGAACCAACTTAGTAGTATATTTTGAATAATTGCTATAAAATTTGCATATCCGGGATAAAATATTGAAATTAGTGATTTGATTTTTACATGTCGCAAAACTAGACATACCATATAGAAAACTATATATGCATATAATATTATATAAAATAGCGCATAACGTTATATTTAAGTGTTTGGGGTTTATGGCAGCACAAATATGAGTGGGCTTCTAAGGTTCAATTTAATTTTGCCTTAATGTAAAATACATATAATACTATAATAATAAATACACACACTTTCTCTATTCCCCTTTGATTAAATATTTGCTTGAATCCTACTTTAACAAACTTTAACCCAATCATTTGACCAAATGACTATTATAACAAAGCCGCGGACGCCGAAGGACTGAGCTATTCAAACATGGCGGTGAGGAGCTGGTAAGGTGCATGCATCAGCTTCTTTGCAAAATATGGTCGGATGAAAGCATGCCTGTCGATTGGAATTTAAGTGTGCTCTGTTCAATCCATAAGAAGGGCAATCCTGCAATCTGTCCCAATTACCGCGCGATTAGTCTTCTAAATATCGCCTATAAGGTTTTAGCGAGCGTATTGTGTGAAAGGCTGAAGCCCACCGTCAACCAACTGATTGGACCTTATCAGTGTGGCTTTACACCTAGAAAGTCTACCATCGGCCAAATATTCACAATACGCCAAGTCTTGAAAAACACCCATGAAAGGAGAATCAACACACACCATCTTTTCGTCGACTTCAAAGCTGCATTCGACAGTACGAAAAAGAGTTTCCTGTATGCCGCGATGTCTGAATTTGGTATCCGCGCAAAACTAATACGGCTATGCAAGATGACGTTGCTTAACACCAGCAGCGCCGTCAGAATTGGGAAGGACCTCTCCGAGCCGTTTGATACCAAACGAGGTTTCAGACAGTGTGACTCGCTGTCGTGTGACTTCTTTAACCTGATGTTGGAGAGGATCATACGAGCCGCAGAACTTAATCGCTCAGGCACAATTTTTTATAAGAGCGTACAATTGTTGGCGTATAGCCGATGATATCGATATCATCGGCCTTAACAACCGCGCTGCTAGTTCTGCCTTCTCCAAACTGGATAAAGAGGCAAAGCGAATGGGTCTGGTGGTGAACGAGGACAAAACGAAGTACCTCCTGTCTTCAAGCAAACAGTCGGCGCACTCGCGTATCGTCACCCACGTCGCTGTTGACAGTTATGATTTCGAGGTTGTAAAGGTCTTCGTATACTTAGGAACCAGCATTAATACCGATAACAATGTCAGCCTGGAAATCCAACGTAGAATCTCTCTTGCCAACAAGTGCTACTTTGGACTAAGTAGGCAACTGAGTAGTAAAGTCCTCTCTCGACGAACAAAACTAACACTCTACAAGACTCTCATCATGCCCGTCCTAACGTATGGCGCAGAAGCTTGTACGATGACAACATCTGATGAAGCGACGCTTGGAGTGTTCGAGAGAAAGATTCTGCGTAAGACTTTTTGATCTTTGACACGTTAGCAACGGCGAATATCGCAGGCGATGGAACGATGAGCTGTATGAGCTTTACGACGACATAGACATAGCGCAGCGAATAAAGATCCAGGGGCTACGTTGGCCGGGTCATGTCGTCCGAATGGATACAAACGCTCCGGCTCTGAATGTATTCGATGCGGTACCAGCTAGTGGTAGTAGAGGAAGAGGAAGGCATCCTCTGCCTTTGAAAGAGCAGTTGGAGAAGGACTTGGCTTCACTTGGTGTGTCCAATTGGCGCCGCTTAGCACGAGAAAGAAACGACTGGCGCGCTTTGTTAAACTCGGCCAAAATCTCGTAAGCGGTTAACGCGCCAATTAAGAAGAAGAAGACTTGGTTTTCTAGTCAGAATTTTCGGTGCATGACTGCCATTCGGTAGATGCAAAGTTCGAAACACCGGGCATTAAAAAGCTCCTCAAAAAAATCTGCCGTTCCGCAATGGATAAGAATGTAGGTGTCTCCTTGTGTCCGGCCAAACACCTAACCCCTTGATACTTATATATATATACATAATAAATATACACTAACGCTTTCGTTTTCAGTAAAAAATATACTCATAACCTTCATAGAAATATGTATTTAAAAAAAACTTCACGGCCTTTATTATTTATTTATGTACTTTGCAATATAAATTATGTTTCATTAGAATATAATTCATTCTATAATAAATACCATATCAATACAAGCTTCAATCTTTGTACAAGATTTATAAACATTTGGGAAGTTTTAAAATGTTTAATCAGAATTAAAAAAAAAATTGTAGAGTTGTTGTATTGCGAAAATGCGCAACATCTTCAAGGAAAAAAAGAATTTGCCATATTAAAAATTAATGGCCTACAAAACTGCGTATCCATTTATTTTCTTTTAATTCTGATTCAAATGTTTGAAACTTTGATGAAAATTTGTCAAATTTTTCTAATCTTTGTGTCAAACTTCACATATTAGTAGTTTGATGGTTTCTCGCCAGACAATGAGCTACATATATTTTTATAAAAAAAGTCGCAGTAAAGTTATAAAAGTCTACTATGAATATTGTGGATCAGTAAAAGTTGATGGATTCGTAAAATCTTTGATAGTTTCGGGCAACATGATCATCCTTCTAAGACCGCTATGAAGAATTAGGTCAATTAATTTGAGTCGACTTGTTCGGTACATAATGTGTCACGAGCAACGAGTGTTGGGCGGAGTCGTTCAAGTAAGAACATCGCCAAGTGGAGGAGTGACTGAACCATTTTTCCGAAAATTCGGCTGAAAATGCGGTTACGGTCAATTGAAGATATGTTAGCAACTAAATCTATTTATTTTTTATTGATGATGTGGATAACTTTGAAATGGGGTTACAACAAGGCGGTGCCACACAGCCATTGACAAAATTAATTTATTGCAAACCGATCGTGGACCATAAATTACGAAACACTACGGTTAATTGGACCCCCGGCTATGTGATTGAACACCAATGGACAATGTTTTGAAAGGCTATGTTAAATATAGAATATATGTATGTATACGGAGAAAATCGAATCGATGTCAGCCCCAGAACTCGAAATCCGTGAAGTGCTTAATGAGATAAACCTGAAATTTTGCCAAAAAGTGAATAATTTTCATCTTTTGTTTTACAAAAGAAAGTTCTTGTTGAAACGCTACCGCCTTTGCGAGTGAACAGTTATTAAAAAGGCACGCAAAGTAAAACTGAGTGTGCACGCACAGGAGGACTACACAAACTATAGTTGCCACTTTGGCTTCAGAATATATTCCGCGTGTCCAGTAAACTATATTTTTACATTCCATTGACGTCAAGGAAGTTCTCAAAAACGTGCAGCTAAGGCTATTCGTGCTTTCCCAGCGCTCGTTTCACTCCCAATTTGCCATTTGTTTCTTCCCCTTGTTTTTGTTGTTTTTCTTCAGCAATTAGAAGGGGGTGCGCTCATAATTGCCATTGAAATCAAACAAACACTCATACATACATGCAAATATACATATGTATGAATGTGTCTATACGAAAATTAACAATTTTAAGAGGAAAAAGGAAAGAGAAAAAAATGAAATGCAGAAGAAAAACACATTGCCGTATTCGTGGTGGGGAAGGACGCCGCAAGACCTTGAACTAGTTTATTTAATGTTACTAATGGAATAAAGCCACACATATACTTATATCTATATAGATATTCGCGTATTTATGCACTTGCAACTGTAAATATGCATGTATGTATATGTGTAAGCATGATTTGTGTGCTTGCTTCGAGTTGCTTGCACATCAATTTAATGGCAGTGACACATAAGCAACTGCTGAAGCATTGAACACTAACACCTGCACCCATATTTCCTTCTGCAAAAGTCTGTACATATGTATGTATGTGATATCAACTTAATGCCATCAATCTAACAGACACCTTTAGAATTAAGTTTGCGTAAACAGAGAATTGCGGCGGCATATAGTCACACATGTGTGTGTACATGCATGTATGCGTATAAGTTTGCTTTTGCTTTGCCCCACACGTTTTTACATGTGTATGCATTAGTGATTTTAATTTCACTTTGAGTATTTTCGCTTCATCACTGCTGCTATTCCAGAAGCTTCCAACTCTCATTCTTCCACACATAACTTCTCTA
Source organism: Anastrepha fraterculus (assembly GCA_037575425.1). Lineage (NCBI taxonomy): Eukaryota > Metazoa > Arthropoda > Insecta > Diptera > Tephritidae > Anastrepha > Anastrepha fraterculus. Next base: position 39,158 of record JAYXIM010036712.1, on the reverse strand, counting down.
AGTGGTTAAGCTCTGTCGTATCGGCAGGAGAGTGTCGTATATAAGGCGCTCCTCCACTATCATTATTTCTTTCTCGTTCGAACTACTAACATAAAAATATATAAACTAAATGTTTTAATGCCTGAGAGCGATTCCGCATACAGTGGCTCACAGCTTATTTCAACCAGCACCCTGAAAAAAGTTTGTCTTCCTATAAAATCTAAACTAAAAGCGATATAGAAAAAATTTAAATGCAAGTAGTTAATGTAATGTTTCAAAATAAAAAATATGAATTCATTTATTTTTTAAATGTATTTATAACATTTTCAGAACTTAAAAACTAAAAAATCAACCAAAAAGAAGGTCACAGCTTATTTCAACCAGCTAGAAAATTACACTATTTAAACTAATATATGAAAAAATTTTTAAATATTAATATTTGGTGTGACCACCTTTTTGGTCAACTACCATTTTGAGCCTTTTTGGCATCGATTCGACCAACTTTTGGGTCACTTGTGGCGTTATCTTCTCCCATTCCTCGGTTAATGCCGTTTTAAGGTCCGATTTATTCGAAATTTTCCTTTTTCGGATGTTTGTATCCAAAATGGCCCACAAATTTTCTATGACATTCATGTCTGGTGACTGGGCTGGTGGATGGACAACATGAGGACAGTTCCAGATGAGCCACGTCTGCACAATGCCCGCCTTATGCTTCGGGTCATTATCTTGGTAGAACCTAAAGACGTCCGCAATACCAAGTTTTTCTGCGCTTTGAAGCAAATTGGCCTTCAATATCTCGAGATAAGCAGTTTTATCCATAGTCGTTTCAATAAATTGGAGGTTTCCGACGCCGGCTGCCGACATACAGGCCCATACCATAACGCTGCCACCGCCATGCTTTACTGTGGCCTTTAAATTTTTAGCTTGCAGTTCAGTATTGGGCTTACGCCACACATAAGAAGCTCCATCTGATCCGAAAATATTAAATTTCGACTCATCACAGAATAACACTGTATTCCAATAGGCATTGTCCTTGTGCAAATTGTCCTGGGCAAACTTCAGGCGACACTTCCTATTTTTGTCACTTATAAATGGTTTCTTGCGCGCTACTCTGCCATTGAAGTCATGCTCCCGAAGCACCCGGCGAATCGTTTCTGGGTGGCATGACTTGCCCAGCTCTTCCTCAACTTCATTGGCCACTTTTGGAGCCGATAATCTTGGGTTTGCCTTGATTTTGCGAACAATATAGCGCTCGTCTGATGAATTAAAAATTTTGTTGGGAGCACTTCTACCCTTGTCATGGGTTCTATTTTCGCGAACAAATCGGTAAATGATGCTTTGGACTGTGGAATCACTAAGTCCAACCATCTCCCCAATTTTCCTGCGGGAATGACCAGATTTATAGTGGCTGAGGACAAGCTCTCGCTGCTCGATGGTTGTGCGTGGTCCCATTTTGCGTAATGAATTTTTGTGCAAGATCTACTCTCAAAATTCATTAGAAATATATTCTAAAATTCTAAGAATAGAGCGACTAAAGCGTAGAAAAACAAACTACCGTTGCAAAGTAAAATAACGTATCATTGCTCAGCTGCCAAAGTATGTGGTTGAAATAAGCTGTGGCATTCTTTTTGGTTGATTTTTTAGTTTTTAAGTTCTAAAAACGTAATAAATACATTTAAAAAAATAAATGAATTCATATTTTTTATTTTGAAACATTATATTAACTACTTGCATTTAAATTTTTTTGATATCGCTTTTAGTTTAGATTTTATAGGAAGACAAACTTTTTTCAGGGTGCTGGTTGAAATAAGCTGTGAGCCACTGTATTTGTAGGGCTAGCAGCGGCGTTCTTTTTGGTTTTGTTTGATGAACAGTAATGATAACGGTAGCCACCTGTGTCTGCACAAAGTGTGATAAAATAAAGACTAATTTGTGAGACATTTAGCAAAGTAATTTTAAAAAACTATATCGGCGTTGGCGAATAATTTTCTTCAGAATTCAGCAAGGCGTTCTTAAAAATGCAATTTTTTCCAATATTATCTCAAAAATGATAATAGTGCAAATGGAATAGTTTTCTGCAAACGTTGGATTAATATTTATTAAAAAAGATACGCAGAGCAAGTTTTGTAAATGGAAACTTGAAATTTTGTGTAGACTGTTTTAGAATAAACATAATACGACTACAGGAAAGGCCAATATGGAGCATCCTGATACAAACCGAACACCTTTCTGACGGGCATATTCTTCACAAATTTTTATGGGTTCTATATCGAAAAAAATGGAAAGGCTTTTTTTATAATTTCAAAAATTAGTATTTTGAATTTCGTAATTTTTAGTTTGGTAGCTCAGTTTCAAAAATTCATTACTGCAGTTTTCACGAAGAGGAACTAACTTAAAAAAATAAGTTTGATAAAAATGATTAACCAATTCCTATTGTTATAAATAAATTGAGTATTTAAATCAATTTCTAACAACTATCCCCACCTCGTTGAGAGTTTCTAGTAGAACCATCATACCCTTTCTCATATGTTTTTTAACAAAAAGAATTTTATGGAGACAATATTTTTAATTTGAAAAAAAAAAATTATCAGCACTTTATATGTACTTCGTTTAAATGACGATTCTATATTTCTTATTGTTTTTTCAATTAATTAATATTATTTAACGTTTATATATATTATTATACAATATAAAGGATGGTTTAATTTCAAGGGCCGATGATGAATGTGAACCACACCTAAACATCAACGACACCGTTGGACTTCTTTCTTTGGGGTTATTTGAAAGAAAAGGTGTACGTCGATAAGCCAGCAACAATTCAAGAGCTAAAGGATGAGATAATTCGGCACATTAACGGCATAGAACCTCATTTCTAAAATTATTTTTTGTTTGTTTTTATTTTTAAAAACATTCAAGCTTCACAAAAATCGGTACATTAAATATAGTCCCCCATACTTCCTTTATTATATACATATGCACATATAAAGGGTCTTTCAAAAGTGACGCCTAGATTTCAGTAAAGAATATTTCTTTTCTATGCCATCTTTGACATTTGTACAAGTTAGAAGTGCCCAAGTATGCTGAGCATACAGCCCCAAATGATATAATCAAATGGGGTTGAGTCTGCAGCAGACGGAACTATGATTCAGCTGATATCAAACTTAGAAAATGTTTGCGACCCTAACTTTTCACAATTCTGTCTTCGTGTGCACGAACAGAATCTTGGCCTATTTCCAAACATCTCCCTTGCAAGAGGTTTTAAATGCTCTATTAAAACGTTGTTTAGTATTATTCCGCAGTTATTTTGACGCTTTTATTAATAAAAAAATGAAGCTTTCCAGTTTTTCAAATTGCGCCCCATATCATCACTCAAAAAACATTTTGGAACTTTTTACACTTTTCTTTGCTACAGTGATGATATGGGGCGTATGATTATTTTAAGGTTACTATTAACTCCACTTGTCGGCCAAAATAACTATCTAACAGCTTTTTTAAATTATAACTTCAAACTTAAGCGAAAGTAATTATTTTTTGCGAGGTCCATATCAAATTTTTGATCGATTTTGTTGCTCAGTGTTATTAACAACTTTTATTGTGCGCTTTACTTGTATGATAAAATTGTATTACGAGTATTGTGTCACTGCCTTTTTCCTTTTTTTTTGTCTCCGTCACAACAATGCGAGTGCAGTTGCACTTGCACGTTTCCGCCGTCGACGCGACACAACACAGTGAATAGCTCAGCGTGAGATTGCATGCGTCAGCAAAGGAATTGCTGAGGAAGGAAGAAGATATGATTGGAGGGATGTGTGCACGTCAACTCGGATTTTTGTTGATTCCATTTAGTAAAGTTGGAAATGTGAAATCACGGATGCAGATACAAATACACATACATACATATGTAAATAAGTACTTGTGCATGCGTGTGGGTGTGGGAATATAAGCTGTAAATTATTTGCCAAAGTGTTTTATTGTCATAGTTAATTTTTTACAACGCCATTAGCATTAAGCTAGAACAAAGTTGCATGAATGCTTATAAATTAGAAGCATTTACCGACTATATGTGATGTCATTTATAATTGATTGGCAATCCAGGATATAATATATGTATATATAAAGATGCACTGAGTGGATTCCTATGCCTGTGATGCGCTTTTAAATACATGGGAATGAGACTTGATATGTATATATTTTTGGGTTTTTCCAATATATATTTTTATTTATTATTATAGGCAGATTTTTAAGTGTATGTACAGGCAAATATTTATTATACAATGAAATATTAATAAATGATAGGAATTTCTCTGAATCAACACTAAATAGCAAAAACCAAACAACCAACTGCTATCCAATACAATCAAACTTCAACCAACTACTATCAACCTGCACGAACGCGAGGAACAAAAATACTCAAGCAACGTATACACGCTGCCTTTTTGTATCAACAATCCCTACGCCCAGCACACACGCTGCGATTGTTGTATCAACGCGTTGCACAGTGCGTACATGCAATTACAGGCAATGCCCCACATATTTTTCCTTTATAGAATCTTGAAAAGAAAAACCTTGATGTGAATACCTATTGATTGTTTCGGAAAGAAATAATAGCTGGAAGTAAGAAGAGTACTGAAAAGTCAAATATAATATTTGAGTCTGAAAACTATTCAACGTTTTAATATATTAGCTGAAGTATATAGTTCTGAAACCTTTCCGCTTTATTTCGACTTCTGCTTTATTTTATACTAACTAATCTCTTATTCCGGAGTAGTGCAAGACATGCTCACCTGCCGGTAAGATTCCACGATTTTAATGAATTTGTAGACATGTTAACAACCATTACGAATCAGCGAGTGCCGAATTTCCGACGCTCATAACCGGATCAAAATCATTGACATCTTTGCTTTACTGTTGCATACCTGTTTTTTGCCGCCTCCTCTGTTGTAACAGCTCACCTCAACGCAAAACTGTGGAACATCTTTTTGAGGCATAACTTCATTAATTAACTTCTGAAAATTTCCGACAACTTCACCAAGGTGGCCCAAAACGCGTTATTCGATGCTCCGTAGAAATCATAGTGATGCATTTAATGTGACTTTCGTTGGTAACATCAATAGCAGTATGGTATTCTTAAAGAACCATCTCCGGAATTATTCAACTCCATTGCTAACTTATTGTTGATGCGAATTTAGTCTGACAGAGTTAATTCTGGATTATCATTGAAAAAAGTGAAACATGGAAACTGGCGAATAAATGAAACATTTTTTTTTTCTTATTAATTCAAATTTATTGCATCTCTTTCAAAGTACGCCCCTTCCGAAATAATACACATACGCCAATGAATAATCAAATTGTCAAAACATTTTCCAAACATGTTTTTTAGAATCGACTTCAGTATTCGCCTTTCTTTGCATTCAATCGAATAAAAACCGGTTGTCGTCAAGTAGTAATTTGAGTTTTGGAAAAATAAACAAATCTTCCGGGGTCATACCAGATGAATGGTTTTGAACATAGGACGACGCATGATCAGCAAACAAGTTTTTTTTTGCTCCAATCTTTTTCGACAAATTTTCTCTTCCAAGTTTCTGTTTCGCAATATCTTTAAGCGTGTTTTTAGAAATCTTGAAACAAAAAAACGCTGGCTTAGTGTAATGTTAAGAGGACCGCAAACCCAGGAAAGGGGATTGCTTTCGGCGACCATATCGGAAACTTATTTCCACTACTGTCACTAATACACGTGCAAGAAAACATTTAGTATAAAGATATGCAATGTATCCGCATAGACCAGTAAAATATATTTTAGAAAAAGAGGGACACTGAGAGAATCAATAAGAAGACTCTCGAGGTCTCCATTGATGGTGCGCCATCGGCACTATATTGGGCGCTTCGATGTCAAGTCTAATCTAAGTAAAGGGTGATTTTTTAAGAGCCATAGGAAAGTTTTTCAAAAAAACACACGTAAAATTCAGAAAAATGCATGCAATTTTTATTTAAATCGATAGTACAGTCCATATAATTTAATGTTTGAAGATTATTTCATGCAAATTTTTCATCCAATTTTGGCATACTCTTTCCAATGTTTCGACCGGTATCTCACATATAAATGCTTGAATGTTGTCTTCTAATGCGTTAATTGAAACAGGCTTGTCTTAATAAACATGAGCTTTAACATAGCCCCACAAAAAATAATCTAAAGGCGTTATATTGCACGATCTGGGTGGTCAATTGACAGGTTCCAAACGTGAAATAAAATGTTCACCGAACTCGCCTCTCAACAAGTCCATTGTTACGCGTGCTGTGTGGCATGTGGCACCGTCTTGCTGAAACCACTTGGCATGCAAGTCAAGCTCTTGCATTTTGGGCCAAAAAAATTTGGATATCATTTCACGGTAGCGCTCACCATTCACAGTTACGATTCGCAGCATCTTTGAAGAAGTACGGTCCAATGATAGCTCCAGCCCATAAACCGCACCAAACTGTGACCTTTTCTGGAGACATTGGTAGCTCTTGCAATTCTTCTGGCTGATCTTCACTCCAAAATCGACCATTCTGCCCATTGATCCAAAAATGAGCTTCGTCGCTGAACACAATTTTTCGATAAAAAAGTGGATCTTCGGCCAACTTTCCAAGAGCCCATTCACCAAAAATTCTACGTTGCCGTAGGTCGTTCGGCTTCAATTCTTGCACCAGCTGTATTTTGAAAGGCTTCACACCTAAACCCTTTCGCAAAATTTTCCACGTTGTTGAGTAACAGAGGCCCAATTGCTGCGAACGGCAACGAATCGATAATTGATGGTCATCATTAACACTGGCCGATACAGCTGCGATATTTTCTTCAGTTCGCACTCTACGTAAGCGCGTTGGTGGTTTGATGTCCAATAATGTAAATTTGGTTCTAAATTTAGTCACAGTAGCCCGAATAGCCGCTTCAGTGGGTCGATTAAACTGACCAAGAAATGGAAGAAGCACGCGATAAATTTTCCTAACAGAACACGCATTTTTATAATAAAATTCAATGATTTGCAAGCGTTGATTTGTAAGACGATTCATGGTTAAATTATAGACCAAACTGAAGATGTTTGACAGTGAAACAAAACACGAAACGTGCGTCAGCTGTTTAAACCAACTGTTTAAAAAGGTAATAGGTAAAAAATCACCCGTTATTTCCGTCATTGTCTTCAACTCTTTTAAAAGTTTATTCATTTGTAGGTTTGATCATATGTAAAACCAAAAAAATGTATTATTTTGAGATTTATTCAATGGTGAAAATTGTGAATAGAGATTTTGACATTTAAAATGTTTTTAAATTGTTTTTAAGTAAAATATTATTATTATAAAGGGGCTTAGCACTGCCACGCGAAAGATTTATTGAGCTGCCGTTATGGATTCCGAGCATTTTTCTGAGCACAACTTCTGCCCTAAAAATTTAGCAATGTAATATTTCTATTTTATTTAGTTTTATTTTCTCCTCTAGTAAAACATGTTTACCAAAGTGTTCACTCCGCTTATGCATCAGAGCTTGACACGTTGCCTGCACATGTTTGGCTGTTTCTTTTTCCTCCTTACAGAACCTGCAAGTTCCACTTGTGTATATTCCCAGGTTAGTAGGATAATAAATCAATCTAATATACCTTAATAGGATCCCTGGGAGGATTCTAAGTTTATTCGTATTTAATTTCATACAACATTTAAATCGGTTTAGGTTAAGGTCCCATTTTGATTGCGATAAACCCAGCAGATCATCCCAGTATGATGTTGTTGTTGTTGTTGTAGCAGCGTAAACATGCCGCTTACTTACATACGCGGAATGCTACTGAAGTGACAGTCCTTGGCCGGATATAAGTCCGGGTCGTTTCGGTAACGTAGAACCGACTGTCGTGGAGACGTCAGTATGATCTTCTTTGCCTTTGCTCAAATTCCTGAATAAATTTGGAGAGGTTACTCTGTCCTAGGCCATAAAACCAATCTGTTCCCTTTTCCTAGCTAATTTATCTGCCCCCAGCAATTTCTATGGTCCCTGGAACCCATAGGATATGTACTGATTGATCAAGCCCAAGATATTAAGTTTATCAAGACATTACAGAACCAGGTTTGGATACCTACATATGTTACAACTCTTTCTAATTCCGTTCAAGGTTAAAGCGAGCGCATCTTTCTACTGCGCAGACTTCCACTTGAAATATATTTGCACTCTTGCCCAGTGCTTCCGAGTATCTTTTACGTAGATCATAGGCACCAACCCAACCAGCTTCCTCGGTGATGGATCTATACGTGTACTATCTTATAATGTTCTGGTTTATATTGTAGGTTTTAAATAACCTTCCAAGACATTTGATTGTCCAGTTCAGTCGCGAGGCAACAAATATGAACAATGGCAGCATCAAGTCTTATGGCATTAAGATCTCAGGAGGTTTGTTTAGCAAGAAAACATTTTTATATTTTTGTTAAAAATATTAGGAAAAGTTCTTTTGGCATTTTTAAAAACATCTCCCTCACCCCTCAGATTATATTTTTATTTCTTTTTCAATAGTTCAATGCTCAGCGATCCCTGCAACTCTTATAATAGGTTCCCCATAACTTTTCGAATAAGCCGAATTTTCTTATTACATTTTATCCCAACATATGTAGAAAAATTGTAAACAGAGCATAACCTCTGTTCAAAATGTGCAACAGTGTTGAAAAAAGCGGCTTGAAGGTTCTCAATTTACTATGCCGCAGCATGAAAGAAGAGCTGCGGTCATTTCCACATACGTATTTCAAATTTGTTCTTTGGACTATGACCCTATTGATGTAAATGAGCGATGTGTCATACGAAATGCCAATTTTCAGCCCATGTGTCAGCATCTCTCCATCATCGAACTAGTAAGTCTCTGCAACAGTTTTATCCCGTTGACGAACTCTTTCATGATGGACGAAAAAAATAAGTAATAAAATAAATAAATATAATAAAATGCTTGCTGAGTAGTTTGACCTTTTACAGCAGCGCTAAAGTGATTGAATGGATAAGTTGAGGAAATTATGTTCAGGAGAATAGTTTGAAGTATCCAGTTAAATCTTCAGCTAATAAACTTAAATATTTTAGACACACATATGCAAGTGGCTTAGCTATAAATGAGATCGGCTTGCTTACCTCAGCAACAGAAATTTCAAATTTGTTTCCTCGTTCGGCTGCTCTGCTTGACTTGGCTGTATTTCTTTTCTTCAGCAAACAAATCACAGACAAAAAATCATTACACACTAAATTAAAATTTCATGAAACATACACTGCTTGAGATTTATGAACAAACATATGTTTGTGTGTGTATTTGTACACGCCGTGTACTCGTACTGTGCACCCCTTGGTTTGTCAGTTTGTTCGCATTGTCACATAAATCTGCAATTACAAGGTTTCAGTGTTTATTCGAGCTAGAGATTCTATTTTTTTCTGATTTTATTTTACTATAGCTTCTTTTGCATTTTTGTTGTTATAATTTTGTAGTTATGTGCAGCAATCGTATTCTGCAACACGCCACACCACCCTTTTTCTAAATTGCACAACTATCACTATGGGTTTAGCCACCTTGCTTGCTTGCTTCCCAGCCACCGCCTCTGCAACGCCACTGCTGTCGGTACTACTACTGCCACTGCCGCCTTTGAGTCAATATTGAAATTATGAAATTTTTTGCCTTTTCATTTTACTATTTATCCACATACATACATATGTACATAGATACATACAGACGAGTATTCGCCTATGTATTTTTTAACATCTTATTTTGTAATCATATGTGCACAATTACAACTCGAAAAATGCGAACGATATTTATTTTCTTTTGAAATCTCAATTCACGTCACTTCACTTGTTTCGAATGCGTCGAGCGGAATATTTTTAACAACAGAAATTTTTTGGCTTGCTATTTTTAGCTGTAGACGTGTTTTTTGCACGCTCGTCTAATCTGCTGCGAGTGAATCAAATGAAGTACCAACGACCTCCGAACTGAACTGCTACACGGAAAACACTTACACCAGCTCGAAACTTTTCAATATTCCATTTTTTGATGCTCTTTGCAAGTTATAGAACAATAAAAAAATGTTTACACGCCAGTCCAATAAGCTGGCTGGTTGGCTCCCTATGAAAAATGCAGAAAATTTCTTTGTATTTATTTTCTCTTTGTCTTTACGTTCAACACTTTAGGCAATAAAACCGTGCCAGATTACCCGTCCGTCTCAAACGCGAATCATTTCTGAATTATATTCAGAGTTCCGCATTTCGAATGGAAAGCATGCAGGAAGGCTGACACTGAGTGGTTCCTCTCTGACAAGCAGCACTCTTTTTTGTGCTCTGCTGCCGACGGTAGCTGTCAGTTGTTGACATTTGATGCAATTGGCAATGCTTTAGGTACATATGGGTTATTCTATTGTGGGGTGGAAATGCGCATGTCTTTGCGAGCAACTCTGTCATAACGGTTGTTTTAGCAGCTACGAGGGATGTGTAGCTAATGCAAACACAGGGTGTTTGGGGATTAGTGAATTTAAAAACATAAAAATATTGTTTTTTTAAATTACCCTTTTGATTTCGAAAGAAAGGCTCAAAGGTTGCAGTAAGCGAATGGGTTTGTACGTGACTACCATTCGGTATGGTTGGGCTCGAGGCCCACTGTGGGCATGAAACAATAAATGATAGAAAAGGGCAGGCATTGGTCAACTTCCGAATGCATTTTTGTCATGAAACAAGGTACTTATAAAAAACCACCTAACAAGGTCCTTATAAAAAACCACCACCACAACATTAAGACTCACACTACAAATTAGAGTAAGAACATAAAACAAATTGGAAAGAATTACTGGGTGCTCCATCTTTACTTGATACATTAAAACTATTAATAGTCTAGTGAAATTGGTATCAATTTCGACTTTTTCCGGTTAAACATTATTTGATATAATAAAATATATTGGGTCAGTGTCCATAAGCAATATCGAGGAGATGGTCACCGCTTCGAGTTTGTAAATACATTTTTCATAACATAACATTCGCCGCATTTTTGGGATTATGTCGTCGTTTTCCTCGCGAATTTAGAGAATCCAGTGTTGAAGATTATTCTTCTTAATCTTCTTAATGGGCGCGATAACCGCTTACGCGATTTGGCCGAGTGTAACAAAGCGCGCCAGTCGTTTCTTTCTCGTGATAACCGGCGCCAATTGGACACGCCAAGTTAAGCCAAGTCCTTCTCCACCTGCTCTTTTCAACGGTGTGGAGGCCTTCCTCTTCCTCTACTACCACCAGCTGGCACCGCATCGAATACTTTCAGAGCCGGAGCGTGTGTATCCATTCGGACGACATGACCCAGCCAACGTAGCCGCTGGATCTTTATTCGCTGCGATGCCAACGTGCAAAGGTCCAAAAATCTTACGCAGAATCTTTCTCTCAAACACTCCAAGCGTCGCTTCATCGGATGTTGTCATCGTCCACTCTTCTGCGCCATACGTTAGGAAGGGCATGATGAGAGTCTTGTAGAGTGTTAGTTTTGTTCTTCGAGAGAGGACTTTACTACTCAATTGCCTACTTAGTCCAAAGTAGCACTTGTTGGCAAGAGAGATTCTACTTTGGATTTCAGGGCTGACATTGTTATCGGTGTTAATGTTGGTTTCTAAATAGACGAAGTCCAGTTGGTTGACGGTGGGCTTCAGCCTTTCACACAATGCGCTCGCTAGAACCTTATAGGTGATATTTAGAAGACTAATCCCACGGTAATTGGCACAGATTGCAGGATCGCCCTTCTTATGGATTGGGCAGAGCACACTTAAATTCCAATCGGCAGGCATGCTTTCATCCGTCCATATTTTACATAGAAGCTGTTGCGTGCACCTTACCAGCTTCTCGCCGCCAGTCCGTCGGCACCCGCGGCTTTGTTGTTCTTTAGACGCGTTATTGCTATTCTCACCTCGTCATGGTCGAGTAGCGAAACGACAATTCCGTCGTCAACGATTGGGGTATCGGGATTCTCACATTCTCTGTGACATGCGCAGCTATCACTATTTAGGCTCGAGAAGTGTTCCCTCCATAATTTAAGAATGCTCTGGATGTCAGTCACCAGATCACCGTCTTTGTTCTTACAGCAAGAAGATTATTAGGTTGCATATTTATTTTTCAGTAGCCCCACAGGGAAAAGTCCGGAGCGATCAAGCAGAACAAATAGGTTGAAATCGTCGTTTTTAGGAATATACTGCCGAGGGGATTTTATCTTCACTGAAACCAATAATATTTCAATTGAGTTTTACCACCACTGGTATCGGTCCCCAGAGTTATGGCACGGCCTTCGTCATACACTACACCTGTGATCTAAACATCATGCAGAGGTTTTTCATGCACGATTTCAGAATTTTCGATTTCCCAGAACAGGAAAGTTGTGTACTGAAAGCGATGGGCGATTGTGGTATTTTCGCCGGTATGCGCGCTGAGTTAGGATAATCGAGGAGTTATATACACAATTACTTCGTATTCGGAGTACCTCGCCAGGAAGTAACTTAACATCTTTATATGTATATAAAAATTAATGTTTGTCTGTATGTGATCAATGAACTTAAAAACTACTGGACCGATTATTATAAAAATTGGTATATATATGTATTTTTCTGCGGAAAAGGTTTGTAGAATATGTTCAGTGATACCACTCGCCACTAGGTGGCGCTGCAGAGTAGTAACTTCTGCCCCGTTCAACCGATATTAGCAGCCAAAAACATCAATGTTAATACCATCAAGTTCACCATTCAGCATGGAAAACCCAGTGAAACGACAACATATAAGTCTATCGATACTGTGGAGAATCAAGACGCGGTTGTCAACTATCCAACTGAATTCTTGAATTCGCTTGATTTGCCTGGCATGCCGCCTCACGTTCTTACATTGAAAATTGAAGTACCCATCATTATTCTTCGAAACATAAATCCACCACGATTTTGTAACGGAACCAGACTCTCAGTCAAGAAAACGATGAACAGTGTTATCGAGGCAACAATTTTGACTGGAAAATTCAAAGGTGAAGACGTACTGTTGCCACGTATCGCAATGATCCCGACAGATATGCCATTCGAATTCAAACGTTTACAGTTCCCGGGGCGACTCGCTTTCGCAATGACTATTAACAAAGCACAAGGGCAATCGTTACAAGTGTGTGGATTAAATTTGGAGAATCCATACTTCTCACATGGACAGCTCTATGTGGACAGCTCAATAAACATCGAATTGAAACTAAACTTTGTAATGTTACAATTTTTTCGAAATAAATAAAATTAATAAAATGGTTTAGAATGAATTGAATATTTGTGTACTGATTTTTCTGTAAAGTTATTTTTCTTAAATTTATTTTAGTTGTTGGCGTAGTCACACGCGCCGGGTACAGCTAGCTTCTATCTCTAAACAAGTTTTATAGACATTTTATAAAGTTCATTTTTCAAGAATCTCTACCATTTACTCTTCTTCTTGTTGCCTCTCCAATGGGTTCGTTGAAATAAGATACGGATAGATGCTGCAACATTCGTTTCATAGAAAATGCATTTATTCTGCTACACTTTTCTAATAATTCACAAAAATGCTTAGGGTTGTATAAGTAGTTTTCTTTTTTTATTTTCATTTCTATTAACCCAAAATTACGGTCATTCGGTAGAAAGGAATGACCCGATACCAAAAATTTGTGGTCTATTATCTGATATTAATTCTCGATGGCCCAGCAATTTTCTACTTTAATGCTATGATTTTGGCCTGAGCAAGTAGTTATATCCTCCATGTGCACTAAAATGCCAGATGCTACTTCCTGTGCACCTCTTGAAGTTGTCGTTGCATCCCATACATTGTTATCATGGAAATTATGGAAGCCCAAGTTTTGTACATATTTGGCTATAATAGGCTAACGAAACAGAAAGTTTAGAATACGGAAATCCTTTGGAAATCAAACGATAATTCACACTATTTTCTGGAATTTCCTTCCTTTTTCGACTTATGTTTATATAATTTCTTTTTAACTTGTACCATTTTCGAAATTAACACTAAATGAATGCCATATAATGTTGAAATAAGAGCCACCAGGTAATTGTTCATTTTTAAAAGTATCGTGAAAACTATTGTACATTGACTAAATTGAGTTTAAAATATTATGGGGTGAAATAACTGATAAACTCATTTTTTTTTTAATTTTGGGGTTTCATAATTGTGGGGTTTTCATAATTGTGGGCACAAATGTGTTCGATTCCCTTTAACACTTATATACATTTTTCTAAAATATTGTTAGAAAAAAATGTCTGGTAAAAGTATAATATTTTTTTGGTCAAAATTTTTGGTCAGTTTTGGAAAACTAACCCTCCTTCAAATGTCATTTTTTAGTTTTTTATTAATATGTTGGACAATGTTCAGTAATTTAAAATATTGGTATAGTTAAGAGCTTTACTGATGACTAACGACATAATATGAAATTTTAAATTTTAATTTTAATTAAAACTATTATTAATTTCAATAGTCATTTAACTTAGACTATAACTAAATTTAAAAAATTAACAGGCATTAACTAACTTATCGTAAAAAACCACCAGCACCAGCACCAGCACCACCTAGCAGTCCAGCGCCTGCCACACCGCCGACACCTCCAAATGCGCCACCTGCACTCTCTGTGTAACGTGCCTTAAATCGACCGCCTCCAAAGCCGCCACCAATGCCTTTGAAACCACCTAACCCACCAACACCACCCAAACCGCCAATGCCTCCAATGCCTCCAAAGCCCCCCAAACCGCCGCCAAAGCCACGAGAACGAATGTGAACAGTGGTGCGATAGCGTTTGAAACCTCCACCAATACCACCTCCAATGCCAGCTCCTGCCAAACCACCAAGCACACCAGCGCCAGCACCACCTAAACTTCGGCCTTCTATGCCGAGCGCTGGTTGTTGCACCACCACCGGTTGTTGCGCAGTGGCTATGACGGGCACTTGCTGTATGGTTTGTACATTCGAAACAACAGGCACTTGTTGAACTGGCTGCAATGTGGTGAAAACTGGTATTTGTTGCACAGATTGTAGTGCACTGAGATCGCCACCGTAATTAGACAAGCCGCTGACGGCGCTCGAGTAAGCATTGGTGTTGCTGTAAATGTCGTTGACGCCACCGATTCCACTGAGGCTGTAATCCACTCCACTTGGGGCCGCGCTATAACTAGTGGTGAGCCCACTTAGATCACCTGAAATGCCACTTAGGTCTGTAGAAAGACCCACGAGGTCATTGCTATAATCATTATCTGCGACCAAAGAACGTGTCCGCCTATAGTCGGGTGCACCATAGCTCGTTGCTGGTGGCTCGAGAAGTTGCTCTTTCGCGTACGTTGTTGTTGTTAGTGCCAGAAAAGCGGTAATTGTTATCAATTTTATCGAACACCACATTTTATTTATCTTTTTTGTTTTGTAATACTACTGTTAGGCTTATCCGCTGACAGCCTGAACTAATCTAAACTTCTTTCCCAACCCCACAATGCTTTTATATAGTTCCAGACTCACTAAGCCGAAATTAAAAATACTTAAGTTAAAATTTGTATTTCCCATTCGTTGACGTGGCCAATGTCACTATACATCTTCCTAACTGAAGTGCGTATGTTTGCGCTCCCAAAACAAAATAATAATAATCGTATGTAATTGCTTACCTCCGTAGTTTCCCAAATTGTATTTGCATAAGGCGTCTGTCATATTTGAAGATCACTATTGACTATTTCAATTATGCAGCCACGAAAAATATGGTTTACTCAGATATTGCGTAATGCCCGTCGAAATGACTTCAGAGCGAATGGATGATCAGTAGTAGACAAGTAAAGACTTTATGCGCTGAGTTGTTGAAGCGGAGGCCACTTACAATACTCAGTTGACCAAGAAATTGTGTGTGAATGACCTTCCGACGCTTGTTTACATTTGCCAATCGTACTAAATAGCCAACTTTTGTTAACTTTCATAATTATCTAAGTATTGGCATAAAATACAATAAAAATGTTAAATAATGAATAGGACTTAAGAATTTACTTGGATGTGTAGAATTTGCTATATGGGCTAGAGAGAAAGTCGTTCTTTCCTCCTGGAAACTAGTGATTTATAGCACATTTGCCATTCTGGACTTGAAGTATATAATTTACAGAGGTATTTTATACCTTCAGTGTAAACAAATGATATTCATCAGCTGAGACGATCTGGATATATGGTCCGGTTGCAACAATAGATGGCAGCTACCGCATTCGCTACAACAATGAAATCGAAGAAACCGTTCAAAGACAAAATTTAATACGTTTTATCAAAGCCCAACGAATTAGATGGATTGGGCACGTACTGCGCATGCCGAAAGAGCGAAATGCTAGAAAAGCTTTTATTTTAACACCCATTGGAGGAAGCAAAAGAGGACGCCCCCGAAAGCGATGGTTAGATGACGTCGAATCAGATCTTAAGCAAATGAACGTACACAACTGGAGAGATGTAGCCATGGATAGAATAAAGTGGAGAAAAATTGTTGATGAAGCTATGGTCCACCACAGATTGTGAAGCTAAGAAGAAGAAGTACCACAGCTTGCATTACAAAGTAAATTTTTTATGGACAGTGAGCCGCGTGGAGGGTACAAAATCTAAGTTAGCGAGAGCAAGAATTTTAAATAAATTTCAATTCACTAAATCTGGTTGCTATACATATTTGTATAAATGTTTGGCCGCGCTCCTCCAAATTGTGGTGCGCATCATGATGTTGATCCACATATGGAGGGACCTACAGTTTTATGCCTCCTCTTATGTGTACTCCTTTACGGTGTTGTTTACTTGAGCTTTATAGCTTATTGGAAGAGCTTGATGGTATGCGTTGCGCAGTCGCCATGCAGATCACATCTATCGATTTCCGCTCATTATCCTAGACCAACGACTCCAGAAAACTCCGCAAGAAAAAGTTAAACTGCGCAATTTGTGTGATCAAATTACTTAAGGGACTTCAAGAGGATATTTTATAATAGTTTAAACATTTTACTGTAGGCTTGCCCAGAAAATGGAATTAAGAAATATAATTTTAAATGCTATGTGGAGGAGGTATTACTCGCTCAGCTGTTTTCTGTTAACTGCAATTGTGCTTCTGTGCTGTGAAATTCAAATTTCTTATGCAGGTATAGTTTAACGAGTTGCTTTACGACAACTTTATGAGCACATAGTCACATATACAGGGTGTGGCGGCATTTGAGGACAACTTAAGAGTAAAACTAATTAGATTTTGTTTTTAACAAAATTTAATGAAACCTCACGAATTTTTTACGCAACATTATCTTATTATATATCTCTAAATTTATTCAATAAAATTTCCATTGGCAGCAATAACCTCCTCGATCCGCGTTCGGAAACGATTGCATGTCCGAATCGAATTCTCTTTATTCATATTGACCAAAACCGTATTAATTGCAGCCTTCAGAGAAAAAGTGGTGTTATGAGGATGCTTATTGGTTTCAAACTCAACTATGTCCCATACGCAGTAATCCAGGTGATTAAGGGCTGGGAAGTTGGCAGCCATAAGTTGGGTGTTATGTGGTTAATAAAATTTGCAGCCTTTAAATCTTGTGTTGGCATCGGTTTGTGTAAAGGGGCAGAGTCTTGCTGAAAGATGTATGGGCTATCGACGCGTACACCAACAATCCAGAGTTACACTACTGTCTCTAAAACTTCGGTATGTGTAGCAGAACTCTCTCGAAATCTTCAGTAAAGAAGCGTGGTGGCATGACATGTCCTTTGTTGCTCAGCATAATTCGCTCGAAATCCTTAAGAAAAGAATGCTCTTTGTTGCGTGATACGTCCTTTGTTGCTCACAACACCTAAGAAAATAACAGTGTCTGGAAACTCCGTGCGCATCACAAAAGGAACCTCTGTAGGATTGGAACATGGTCATCTGTCATTTCTGCGGTTGGTATTTCATCTTGCTCAAAAGTTTGTTGGAATCAACACGGTGAATCGTATAAACAAATGAATGGGCACACTTATGAAAATAAGAGATTTCTTATTCGGTGTGATTTGCACATAAGTTAAGTTTTAGTCCTCCATGTCCTATCTGAAAATGAGCAACTCGAAAAATAAAGGTTTATAGCCCTCATGCATGCCCTCAACTACTAAATGCTGTACGAGTATAATTAGCACATGGTTTTAAATAATTATTTTTCATGACAGAATTATACATATATAATATATGTACATATATAATATAATTGGCACTTACACCTTTTTCAGGCCTTTGATCAAGCTCCTCTTATTTGTGGTATGTGGCCGGTGGCTGTAGCTGAATAGGTTGGCGCGAGAATATCATTCGAAGGTACTCAGGTTCGAAACTCCAGGCATAAAACATCAATTGACAGAAAAGTTTTTTCTAATGGTACTCACTTCTCAGCATACAAAGACATACCTCTGCTTATTTTTTGGTCATGAAAAATTTCTTCATTGAAAGTAAAGGTTCTTACAGGTTTCAAGGTAACTCCATTACTACTCATACAAGTATGTGTAAATATTTCGGCTTCTTTGCATTTGACTGCCATAGATAATAGAGGTTGATGTATAGGTCTTATAAGATTGTAAGGAGTTTGTCAAGAGAAATTAAAAGAGAATTAAAATATGAAACGTTAGAGTGGGAAACGCTACATACTCAATTTTTTGTTTCCTCATCAAATAAATTTTATGGGACGTTAAATTTTCAAAAGACTAAATTGTCCAAAAAACAGCTGCAAATACTTATACCCACTCCATTATTTTAATATGGATATCAAACGAAAGAGAATAAATAAGTATGCAGATATTGTGAAAGAAATGTTCTATAAAATCTATAGTTTCACATAGGTACATAGGAAATTTTACGTACATAACTTTTACTATCGCACGATGTCACCAATTACCAAGTGATCTCGACATGAACTTAGTAAGCATTTTAAACTAAATATGAAGGTTTTCTCCATTGTTAATAGACTTCGTTTTACTATTCCATATATTAGACTCACAACACAGGGATCTATGGTCTCTGGACCTTGCCGTCGGGCTACTAAACAAAACAAAAAACAAAAGCTATGTTGGAAATAGCTGTATTCACTAATGGCCATCTGTGTGTTTTCCCTTTGCAGTTGTAACAGGAAAGCTTCTTGTCAACTGTGTTAATACCATTTTTGTCGAAATTAAATGTTTCAATAAATAACATCGAGAAATGACCAAATCTTTGATATCATTAACTAGACTTTTGCGAATTGGGTGGTATTTGTAAATCTATCACACTGTGAAAAGCTGCCATACTATACGGTTTCTTAAAACGGGTCGATGATTGCACTTCATTAGTGAATGTAGTATTATTCTTATCATCAAAACCACTAGTATTCGAATTCAAATCGCCCGACTCTTCTGGTTTCATCATTAATATAAAATAGACTACAGTAAAAAAAAGAGACAAATAGCCGAGTTAAAAATACCGCTTTCATTTAGAGCAGCTTCATTTTAAAAATATTTCGGCTCATAATCTTATTTTTCTTGATTTATTCATCAACCAGCCAAAAGCAGATTTGTCGCTCTTAAAAAGTCAACTTAACTAACGCAACTTTTTAAATAAAGTCCGTCGCAAATAATTTTATGCAACCAATCCTGCAGTAAATTTAACAAATTATTGGTTTGCACAAAGTCAAAGAAATTTGATTAATTTCGAGCTAATGAATTCCATACAAATTTAAAAAGATTATCATAGATCATGCGTCATTTTCGACGCAAAGAGCAAATAAAGGTTAAACCTTACTCTTATATCTATATACTATCGCTAAGATATTCAAACGCAATTTCAAAACCGGCATAAAACTGTGCAATTCTACTAATAATTTACTAAACACACCTGTTCAGTTGCATCTGTAAGATCATGCGACATACCTAGTGAATATATTGTAGAACTATTAAAAGATTGTGAGTAATTTTATATGCCTCATATTTTCTAGCGCAGAATTGTATAATCTATCTAATAATAAAATAAAATGATTTATATTATTTGTTTATTATTTGTGTTGTGTGGGACTAAAAGTGTTCATCACCAAATCTACATCAACAAAAGTAGCTGTGCGATTCAATAATATAATAAAATATTTAAAATACCTTGTTGTTAAAAAATCCGTTTTATCTTCGCCTTAAATTAAAAAATAATAAATATCATACTTCATGTTCCTTCGAAAATAACATTGGCTAATACAATTTTATTAATTATTTACGTCGATTTATAAGCTATCCATATGTTTTTGAGTAAAGTAGCATTCATAGGTATAAAATAAAGAAAAAAATCGATTGCGTTAATTTAGCTGGGTAAAGTACCAATTCCTTATTAAAAGCACAAGCACGACCAACGCACAGTGGAAATTTGCAAGCATTTTTTGATAACTTTCAATGAAATGTAATAATTTAATAATTGGCGCAGTGACGTCAAGTCCATGGAAACCGTGCGTGCAGCAATAGCTGAATGGCTTAATCATGTGAAGGTTTGTGTAGAAGCAAATGGTGACCATTTCGAATGAGTTTTTAAAATTTGTTTTCATAAAATTTACATGATTAAATAAAACTTACTTCATTAAAAAAAGTATTATAATATCATATCTATAAGGGACTTAACTTATAACAGAACTTATGACAGGACTAATTATTTAATCATTTAAAAATACAGTGTTTCTTACAGACTATGGAAAACAGATTAATTTATCATAGATATGAACGAAAGGTAAAGAGAACAAGACATGTTCCGCAGTTAATTACACATCTACACAAGAAATACTCTGTGTTTGTGGGAATGCTGATTCCGAGCCGGAAGCCTTGTTAGCCTATAACCTTATGACACTCATAACGCAGCTGAAGAAACAATTTTGTTTTTCCGGTGTTATATTTTAATGTATAAATTCTGATGTTAGGCACCGAATATCACCAAATTATCCATTTTTAATTTACATATATGTTTACTTCTATAAGAAATTTTTTGAAAATTTGAATTAATTTTACAAGAAACAGGTGGTAACGTTAAAATGAAACCAAATTTTCCAAAACATTCAGAAGACAAACCTAAACATTGTGTCGACCGGTGTAATTTTGCCTTTTCACATACAGGCGTCATTTTGTAAATTACTTGATGGTAATTGCAGTGATTCTGAAAGCTATTTGATTGATTACCAATCTGTTTTCGAATTTCAGAGAACTGAGAATGGCGGAAAAAGTTTTAAAAATTCATATAAAGGGTGGTTAAGTTTCAAGGGCCGGTGTTAATTTTGAATATAATACAATTTTTTTTTAAATTATTGTCATTTCTCTTCATTATGATAATACTGGTATAGTTCAATTACGTATAGAACAAAATATCGGCCAAATGGCCGCCGCAGCCTCGGCGGCACACCTCCATCCGATGATCCAAATTTTCGATGACGCTGATGCATAATTGAGGTTCTATGCCGTTAATGTGCCGAATTATCTCATCCTTTAGCTTTTGAATTATTGCTGGCTTATCCACGTTCACCTTTTCTTTCAAATAACCTCAAAGAAAGAAAGTCCAACGGTGTCAAATCACATGATCTTCGCGGCCAATTGACATCGCCGCGACGTGAGATTATTCGGCCATCAAATATTTCGCGCATAAGAGCCATTGCTTCGATAGCTGTGTGACAAGTGGCACCGTCCTGTTGAAATCTCATATCGTTCACATCCATATCTTCCAATTCGGGCCATAAAAAGTTCGATAGCGATCATCTCACTATAGCGAACACTATTCACAGTAACTGCGTGACCGGCCTCATTTTGAAAAAATCGCACCAAACAGTCACTCTTTGTGGGTGCATTGGTTTTTTCGGCAATCACTCTTGGATTATCATTCGCCCAAATGCGGCAATTCTGCTTATTGACGAGGTGAAAATCTGTCTCATCACTGAAGATGATTTTCTTCACGAAGTGCGCGATATGCATTTTGATTTGAATGCCCGATTTCAGAATAAGCCTGAATAACTTTAACGCGTTGCTCGATTGTGTATCTTTCCATGGTTTGAATTGAATTAGTCTGAAATTGAAAAATGTCAAATCAAATGCAGAAAAACACTTGACGTTTAGGTGTGATTCCCATTCAACATCGGCCCTTAAAATTTATTAACTTAAAACTAATTTCTGAAGGTCTTTATGATCGCTGATTTACAATTTAATGAGCTAATAAGGCGAGCGAAATTTAAAAACTAATTATACAGTATCGGCCAAATCAGAATACACCTTAAAAATGTGTAATTAATCTGATGTATTTTTAAGCAAACACTTATTTATAAACGAAGTATGTGATGGAATTGGTTTCATATAAGTATATTCAACACAAAAACACATTGCAGTGGAGGGTATATTTTTCGTCTGTTATTAGAAACCAGAACTATGCGATATTTTAATTTGCCTTAGATACTTATAAAAATATTTTAAAAATAAAAGTGAAACAAAAGAAAATTAATGATAGATTTTCCAAAATTTTATAGTTTCTCCTTTTTTGCCTTTTACTGTATATAAAACTCTAGTACATATAGTTTATATTATACCCGCGGATTTCGTTTTTATATACGTTTTATGTTGCTTTCCAAGGAAGGGGTCACTCTCTTTATTTAATATTTCTAACTATGGTTCGGTAACGTGCTATTAACAAAATATGTCTTCATACCACATCTCAGAAATATGCAATATGGAAATGTGTATGGGAGGTGTCACATCCCTTTTCCCAATAACTATCATTTTTTTCGATGGGTGTTGGTTCATAACATTTGTCTTCATATCAAATTTCAGTACTTTACCACAAATACCGCCATAGATATACTATAGGTGGTATAAAAATTCATTCAATCATTAAAAAAATCGTTTTGACTTGAAATCTACCATTTCGGCCTACGAAAAGTCAAATCGCGTTTGGTACTGAAAACTCTCAATTTCTTGGAAAAAAGTCGTCGCGTTGATGTGCGTGAAACAATGCTTTCAGACTATCAGGACAAGCTCAAATGCATCATTACGGGAGATGAGACTTGGATTTTTGCTTACGACCCTGAAACAACCGACCAATCAAGCGAATATCGTGCTAAAGGCGAGGCCAGACCGAAAAGAGCACGTCAAAGTCCTTCAAAAATAAAGGTCATGATGACAGTTTTTTTCGATTTTCGTGGTGTGGTGCACTATGAATTCCTTCCACTTGGCCAAACTGTTGATGAGGAATATTATTTGAGTTATGCGTCGTTTACGTGAAGCAATTCGTCTAAAAAGACCAGAATTATGGGCAACAACTATTGGTTTTTACATCACGATAATACACCGTCTCACACTGCACTCGTTCTTCGTGATCATTTCGCCAAAAATTCCACGCATATCGTTCCACAACCACCGTATTCACCTGATTTGGCTCCGTGTGACTTCTGGCTATTCCCAAAACTCAAGAGACCACTCCGGGGAACGCGTTTCGAGTCGATTGAGGAGATAAAAGCTGAATCGAAGAAGGTGCTGATGGCTATACCGGACATGGACTATTTGGCATGTTTCAGGGATTGGAAAAATCGTTGGCATAAGTGTATTTCATCGAGAGGGGATTATTTTGAAGGGGATGAAATTGATTTACAAGAATAAATAAAGATTTTTCATTTTACAACCAAATTCACCTTACTTTTTGCCCACAGTAGTAAATGGCAATAATGCTCTAAAGGCTAGCAATGCCACTGCGTATCTTTTTCATCACCTTTATATGATTTTAAGCTGTTTGTATCATCTGACGTTTGTAAGTGTATATGTTTCTTATTTGTTTAACGAGACTGATGAGAATTGTGCATTTGGGCAGGCGGTTTCAAGCACATCCTGTATATATATACTATAGATCACCACCACCACTTTTAGTAAAAAGTGCTGCATTTTGTGAGCCCACTGGTGTCGATGACTGGGGAGTTAAAAAATTAGCAAAAATATCCCGGGTTGGTGAAGCTCATTCTAGCGGACTTTCTGTTTATAAGAGATTTCAAAAGCAAGTTAGAGGACGTGGTATGATAAGAAAATCGACCTACTTATCCGTTTCGAGTACTGCCTTGTAACATTATTGGCAAATTGATGGGCGATATTAATAAAATAAAGCAACGGGAAGCGTGGTTAATAAACTTATTTAGCTGAAAAGAAGCGGGTGTAGTGTCCAGTGAGACCAGGTCCGTGCGCAGAAAATTTCCGAGGGGGTGGTTTTAACTCAAGTTACGTAATCAATGAAAAAAGAAAACAAAATTTTTAGAGTACAGAAATTTTATTGTCAAAAGTAATAATTAGCTACATTTAGGTATGTAATAAATCAACTCTTCGAGGTACTGAAAAAAACTCTTTCAAAATTGTTTGCGGATCGATTTTGACATCGCGATGTGCATTGAGTGAGGCTAAGCCGTTCAGGCGATCTTCAGACATTATTGATCTCAAATAGGTTTTCAGTCGTCGCAAAGTTGAGAAGGATCGTTCATTCGTCGCTGTTGTCACAGGCAAAACTGCCATCACGCGAAGCATCTGGTTAACATTTGGAAACGCATCTTCATTACAAATATCGAGTGCTTCAAGTGAGTCTTTTATTTCCTTTCCGGCAATGAGCTTCCGCGAAAGTTGTACTTCGTTCACCCAGATTTCACGGGAATCGTCGTGCAAAATTGAATAGTATGGTTGGAATAGTTGAGCGCAGGACTCTTCCTCGAAAATTTGCATTTTGTTGGGAAAAAGGCAAGCGAAATTTGATAAAATATTGCGGTGATTTAAGAATCGAGATTGCAATTGTACCAGAAACGATAAATAGAGCATAAATTATTATTTAATGCTTCTGTGATTCAGTACTATGAGATTTATAAAGATTGGGGGGGTTAAATTTTAAAATTCATTCACTTTACTTAGTTATTTATTTTGAAATTCCCCCACTGTGCCATGGTAAATTTAAAATTACCAAAAATAAATGAGATTTCCTACCATCTTTGTTCATATACTCGTACATACCTATGTATATGAGTATCTTTTACTGAGGTGCAAATTGGTATGATAAACTTTTCAGTGTGATTATGTTTAGCACAGATATAAGTCCACATGCAGGTAAACAATATTTTGTTGAAGCATTTGTATAAATTCAATATAAATGAACAATTTGTTGCCACATTCAGATGCCAAGAGCCAGTGCGCATCCAACGTGCGACCAGTAACACACTGATGTTCACCATCAAGTCAAAATTTTGTTTGTTTGAAGAGTTTGTTGATGTACTGCGTTGTTAACTGTGCAAGAAAGTGTGACAGCATTACTTAAACTCAGCATATTATTATAGATTAATACACGTAAACACATACACGGAAAGTCGGTGGCAGAAAAACGTAAAATGATGAAGAAAAGTGTGATTAATTTATTGCCCATCTTCGTATTAATTGCGCTTTACGCAGTGCCGAACTGCGCGCAGCCAATACAAAACGAGTCAGCTGAAGTGACTGAATCGAGTGGAGTGAATAATGATGATGAAACAGGGGGAGCAACAGTGGCGGTACCAATAGAAGCAACGGCGGCGGAATACTTGGTTGCGAGTCCACAGTGGCTCGGCAATGACGAATTAGCGGAGCAAGAGCACGTTAGACCAGTGCGGCACATTGGGTTTGGTGGAATTGGTGGCGACTTTGTAGGTGGTTTTGCTGGCGGCGCAGTGGCTTCACCCGTTTACTCCGTGCCATTGGTGCAAACTGTACCTGTAATAAGCACTGTGCCTGTGGTTTCTACCATTTCTACTTATCCCAGCTATGCGACTGGTTATGGTTATGGTGGTTATGCTCCAGCTGGATTTGGTGGCTTAGGCTTTGGCAAATTCCGCTCAAGCTATTCGGTCAAAGGTTTTGGACTTGGTGGTGGTTTTATTGGCTAGAGCGTTGAGCTGGAATTGAGTTTCATTTGTGAATGAGTGACTTTCTGACTTATTAAAGGAAAATTATCATTGGGTTTCGATTAAAACTTAGCGTTTGAATTATTGTATATAACGTGAAAGGTAATAAACGATTAACATAAATTTTGTCTGTGTGAAAATACTACAATTAAAAATTAAATTTTAAAAATATTAAAAATCGCTTTATTAATATACAAACACAAATGGAATCAAGTTGTGTGTCATATAGTCGTAAGTAAAATGTATATATTTTATGGTATTCGCAAGGTACCGTAAAAGACATGCTGTGAATTTTCAAGCAGTTAGAAAATAGTCGGTTATGATTTCAGTTCTCTAAGAAATCTTTTAACCGTCAAAAACCGTACGATATAAGACAATACGATACTTACTGAATCACTTAATCTCATTGGTACAGGTATTTGAAATAATTATTTCCATTTGAATCAGTTATAAATATCTGCGTTATGCACGAATATCTACATATTAGACAAATATAATATTTATAGGGTCAAGTAAAGTCACAACACCCCTTTCCATCGATACTAGAATTTCTCTGAATTTACGGAGAAATCTAACTAGCATATTAACCCTGGGTAACGAAATAGAAAAAAAGCTCTTTAATCAAGAGCCACTACTTTCTCTTATGAAGGGGATCTTAAAGCTATGAAAATAATTTTTAATTAAAAAAATTATTGTTTTAAAGTTTTTAAAGTGAATGTTTAGCCACATTTAACTGATTAAGAAGACTAATTAGTAGGGCAGGTCGATTTAAAAATCGCTCATTGCTCTGTGAAAATCGTATTTTGGGGATCAAAATAAAAAACTTTGCCGAAGGAACCATACCTCGCCACACTTAATAATTACAACAATATTACGACTCCGTTACGTTTGAGGGCCTGTTGCTGATGCTCAGCAATATTTTAGAAGTAATTCTCGCCAAACGTGTTGTTTGAAAATATGGAATTTCGGACCAATAACTTCCTTTCATTTGAACTTAATTTTACGCTAAAACCCATAAACAAACAATATTAAACTTCAAAGTACTATATATTTCTTAAATAAAAGCATACTTTTCCTTTTCCACTTCAACTCCGCAATGAACATTTTTATATTGCCTTTGATTAGCCAGTGATGAGCATCAGATTACCAACATTTTACTAGCAGATTGGGTGATAGAACTGGATGTCATCTTATAAAAAGTAACACAACTCGAACACATTCAAACTTTCAGAATAGCGGTAAATTAACTGAAGTATAGTATAGCGAAGTATGTGTAGTATAGTGTAAATATGAGTGTACCTAGGCCAAAAGTTAGAGGGTAAGGAGGCAACGAGTATAGTGGTAAATAGTATAGTAGCCTAATTAGATAACATATTTTTTTTTAGATTTTTTTAAAACTTGTGAAGTGTGCACCAAATATTTTTGTTTGGTTTAACAGTTTTAGTTATACGCATATTAATTACATTTTTTTTGTGTTAATGTTATAAAATCGATTTGTGTCTTAGATGTTTTTTTTTGTACCATATGCAGTTTTCATTCGTTTTAATAAAATCAAAAATCAATTTTCACAGAAGAGCCGTTTAAGGCTTGCGAAAAAGAAGCACATAGTTTTACAAAATCGATTACCAAAGTTTTTACTGCAGCAAGTTTATGGAATACGAATATCATTTATGGAAAAATTAATACTTATTTCAAATGATTTAAATTAAAATATATAAAACAAAAAATCAAATCTATAGCTGTCGTTTTCATTCCTGACTACTATTATCCATACATGTATACTTTTGTATTTGTATTCCATTAGCAATCTCATCTTTCATGCGATGTGAATTATCTCCCTTCGCATAGTAAATTCATACCAGACAGGTATTTCAATAGCTATTGAATGACTTCGCATTTGTTGAAGTTGTAAACAAAAATGTACTTGAAAAAGCTTCGATTGTTCGGAAGTGAGACAGATGTGAAATATAAATGTGATGCACTGTGAGGCAAATGTGTTAAATTTTAGGAAAAATCAATAACCTTTGAAGAAATCACCTTAGAGGCCTTAGTTCGTTTTGATGCCATTTAAATTACTTGATCACGCATTTTTCTACGTTTAGGTGTATAATAAATATAAATAATAAAAATAATTTTTTCATCAATATACAAGGAAATCAAAATAGCTTGGATTAAGGATTGTTTTAAATATGTTAACAATTTTTTTTGTTTTAGCTACATTTAAAATTTTAAGAAAAGTTACTTAAGATTTGACTCTAGAAATATTGAAAAGTGGAAAAAATACCTGGACTCTTGACGTAATGAAATATAGGCTTGAGTGTTCCCGAACCCGTCACCCACTCCAAATAGCGGTCGGCATTTTCGTCTTTTCTCTTCTAGTTTTAAGTCAACAAAGTCATCGTAGTTTATCCCAATAATATTTTTCGAATCGACTGATTTATAAAAAATCACTGTGGATGGTCAGAGCTGTATCAAATCGTTTTAAAATGCTTACTAGCGGATAATGCATGAATTATTAAAAATGTCTCAAGATTTTTATAGCAGTAGGCGATCCACTGCAATTGGTCTCTACTTAAAGATCTACAAAACGTGATTTTAACATCAAAAGTCTAACAGAACTTTAATAGTTCAGAAACTTAAATATTGTCGATGAAATGCAGCTGATTGAAAGTGCACTACACTAAAGTCATTTCAGGCAATAAAGGACGACGAAAAGATCAGTGCATTAATAGAAAGTTCAGTTTTATTTGCGAAAAAAAAATCATGTGCAGCATCGTACACGTGGTAGAAGTGAAACTTCTGTGTGTGAATGCGTGTGAATAAGAGAGAGAGAGAGAAAGAGCGAGAGAGGAAGAGAAGGAGACAGGGATAATTTCAAAAGAAATACAACAGTATAAAATTTGTGTAACCAAAATTCGATTTTATTAACTATATATGCATTATGCTATCAATCATTGGATCCGAAATTTACGTTGAAATCTCCCTCGAGAATCAATGGAATTTTGTCTTCACCTCTTCCAAGTGCATTTGCACCTGCATGGCTGTAAACCAGTAGTGAGCGGTGAATGAAATTTATTATGTCCTCAAGATTTTGGTTCGGTGAGATATAGATGGCGGCTATGACAATAGTTTTTCCATTCAGCGTTTGACATTCTGCAATGCAAACATCGCCAACTGGTGTGACTGTTGATGAATATTACTGAGACTGCCTTGCAGTCATTTCCATGTTTGGTGTGACGATATTTACGCTATCATCTTGATTGTGGTAGATTGCCACACCGCCAGCTCTAACATTTAGTCGCTTATATTTGATGACGCAATTGAAATTTGGTATACTAATATCCTCGTTATCATTTAATCAAGTTTCGGACAAAAGTACTATACTCGATTTGCGGATGACAGAGTCTGTTAAATCTGCGGAATGTGCTCGTAGGCTCTGACAATTAAGAGTATATACAGATAGCCATCTTCTCTGAGTCATGAAATCGATTATTTGTTTATCCACAGTTTCCAGTCTATTTAACAATAGTCTCCGGAATTCATCTTGTAAATGAGACATACTGACTGATGCTCGTCGACCATGGTAGAATCTAAAATCATTTCCGTTCGTTATAATCCACAAGCCTTCAATACATGTGACTCGTGATAAAGCAACGTAAACTAATGATTGCGAATGTTTTTTATCATATTCGTAAACAACTTCAAAATACTGGCTTCCCTGAGACTTGAGAATGGTCGTCGCACAAGCACAAACGAATGGTAAATGTGATCGTTTAGCGTTAATCGTTTTGTTGTTGTTAAGCGGGATTGTTGATGTGCGTCGTCCGATTGGTACCGCTGTTTTACTGATATTATGCGCTGCAACATGACCAGCAACTTTTTTTCTGATTTTTTCTCTGTCGCGTAACATTATGATGTATAGCTCTCCTTCTATTTCTCTCTATGTAATATATCTGTATACTCTGTCTTACAACGAAGCCTATGTCTTAGGTATAGAAAATGTATAGCTCTCTTTCTCCTTCTCTCTACGTTGTATCTTTTTCTCTCTCTCGCGTAACGAAATCTCTAAACGTTACATTTTTCCCAATTCACTCTCCATTCTCGCTCAAATATCAGAACGCCGCTAAAGAAGTTTCATTTCAAAAAATTATATGAGTCTTGAATAAGACTTTATCAGACGCCACAGAACCCGTCGGCACCTCCGGTTCAAATTGATTTTATACAACTCTACCGAAAATAATTCAGCGTACTTGGATGTGTTCATCTCATCATAGGAGAAAACTTGAGAAAAGTGGTTTTGTTGCCTTAACCACTCTACAGAATTTACCATCCAGTTGAAATGATATTGCAATAGAACCTATAGCTGAGCCGTATCCTGAAGACATCAAAGACGAGCCAGAATGCGTGCAAAGCGAATTAGTCTTCGGTACGCTCCTGGACACATACGATGACCTCAGAAGAACCATCTCTGGCTTTTCATAGGACTCGATCGCGTTTCAATGCGCTGGAATATTATACATGCATATATGATTTTACATTTCTCAAATACAATCCCGGTTATGTTTTCATCAAAGTCAAGTATGTTCTCATTAGACGTTTAATGGTGCCCTGCTCAAATTTACGCAATGTATCTTATTTTTTCCTGCAAATGGGCATGAAATGGCTTTATGAGAAGCTTTCAAGACAGAAATTTACTATCCGAGTAATAACGTACATACCCATTTGCTATAACGATACGAAAGTATATAGATACTTGTGTTAAAAGGTAGCCGTAGTGTATTTTATATTCAATGGGAAAGTGACACAGCATCATGAGATAGTTACTTCTTATAATCCGCTAGCTTTACGTAAGTAAAATTCTGAAAATAACGCAATGTGTTCTTTATCTGAGATTAGACTCTCCGCATGAAAAATATACATATATGGCATGTATGAATAACGCCTCGAGGGATGAGTACTATCTCACTCTTCTGAAAGTAATAAAGCTTTTATATTCTTCGGTGGTTATTTGAGTTAACTTTATATATCAACCAGCAAACGGTAAAACATTATTGTTTAATATAATATTCGGTGGACTCAACAAGTCTCATGTGCTACTGTGTTACCGGGAAACTCATCTTAGATACTTCAGGGCATTTTTATTTATGTAATTTCTCATTAATTAGGTTATACAACTTGACCGTTTTCCTGCTATTCCATTTTAAAGATTATTGGTAGGGAATATTTTTGCTTTTAGTTAAAGTGCTAAAAATCAGCAATACAATTTGTACTACGCTGTGTCAATAGCTAATTGATAAAATTTTGAATTTAGGATTCTTCACCAAGGGTTTTCTACTTCATTAAACTATTTTTTTTTAAATTTTGTATGGAAAGTATTCTAATATTAGATACTTTTTATTTTAGACAGTTTTTAAGAGTTTATAAAAAAGTGATAATTATGTCTTTTTTTATTTTTAGCTTAAACATTTTTAAAGCAAAATAATGTATTATTATATTGCTCTGTCTATTTAATAAAAAATAATAATAATTTTTTTGTCCATGGAATAAATTTATTGGGCTTATTGACGAAGTTAGGCTCAGAGAAGTACTCTGAATCAATGAAGAGCCGCAAAAGATCTCTCAGTGCGTAGTGTTAAATCTCTTCATAATAACAATAATAATAATAATAATAATTTAAGGGGTAGCCTGAAGAAAACGATTTTTTTTACTACATTCGTTTTATGCTGATTGTATATAAAGTGCGCTTGCGCCACTGTAGCCTATATTAATTACAGATAATTTCCGTACCATTTTTTTAAACAAATCTTATTTAATGGCATACAACCCGTACAACCATGGGCAGATTGAATACCATAAAACCCGCACGTCAACCAAAATAATAGTGGAATATAATGCTCAATACCATATGTATAGAGTACATGAACTTTAAGAATAAAGTCTCTCCTTAGAGTATACAAATATTATTTGTGAAACATTTGCGCCACTATAAATTAAATTTCAACTTACGCGATTGCATCAGTTTATTTGAAATGTTTAAAACATAAAACATCAAAAATGCGTTTAAGTGACTGTTATGTGCTGTTTTTAGTTGGTCTTTTGTCCGCGGCGGTTAGCGCTTTCACAGAAGAACCACTGGAAAACATCAGCACCACTGAGCAGCCTCAATCAAATGTGACAAATTCACCAGCAGAGATATCGGAGCTGAGTGAACAGCTTCAGTCTACGGAGCCCATATTGGATAAGGTCGCAGAGTCACAAGGACACGAAAATGCCGGTGAACGTAAAGCACGCCAATTCGGCTATCCTGGATTCGGCTTTCCCCCACCACCACCACCACCATTTTATGGTGGCGGTTTTGGCGGTGGTTTCGGTGGAGGTTTTGGTGGCGGATTTGGCGGTGGCTTTCAACGCACACGCGTCGTAACGCGCACGCGGGTAGTGAACCGCGGTCGAGGCGGTGGTTTCTATGGCGGTGGTGGTGGCGGCGGATATTTTGGTTAAAAATAATTGTGTTTACAAGAACTTGAATGTGATGTTGTACGGTATGATTTTTTATTACTTGTTTTTTAAATAAAAAAGAAGTGTTTCAATAGAAAAAATGATGAAAATATTATTTACTATATTAATTAAGTGCTCCATAAACTTCTTTTGTATTTACTTTATGTGTAATTTATAATGTCAAGTCGAATAGTTGATGTTCGTGGCCATGCAAAAGTAAGCGAGCATTGAACGACATGCAGAGTGTACCAACATTGGTTTGTGTGGAAGTGGGTGTTAATCATATTTGTCTCTTAGCAAAAAAAGCTCTACTGAGAACTGCTACATCGAGTTTTATGGCCTATTACGGAAAAATGCACAGATTTTCTGCGGTATACACTATATTAAAATTTTTATTGATTTTTATTGGTTTTAAACCTACCTCAAAGGAGATATTTCGCATCGATGGCATCTCTTCAAAAATTTGTTTCGGCGTATTTTCTGTTTTCACAAGAAATGTAATCACAGCTCTAAATTGCGAGAATTTGTAGTTTCCCTTGACATCGTATTGTTGCTTGTTCCAGTGTGAGTTATTAGAGATAACTTTGAAGATGTACGAGTTTGTTTTGTATCCGAAAGGTGATGCTAATGAAAGGTGACGATATTGTGAAAATACCTGTTCATGGTCCACATTTTTTAATTTCAGAACATTCATTAACTCTATGAAGAAAAAAAAAACAATACAAAAAGGAATCGTTAAAGCTGTAAAATAGTGGAACTTTTACTAGATCAAATAAAATTAGATTGTAATTCAAGATGCTCCAAACTCGCCGTTAAATAATATTATATACATATATATTATATATATATAAATAATCCCAAGGCCAGGTTATAAAAACAATTTTATTTAAGCAACCTCAGCAAATATTCTTATATTTATCAGTCTTTCAGGACGAGGCATGCTTCCAGAAAGATTTGGAGTAAACTCTATAAACATTCTATTTCGAGGGTATCATAATAAGAGGCTGTCCAACGAACAGCGGCAATCAGAGTTGCCAGCTGGAACATGGTGAAAAAATACATCGAGAACGTACTACGGAAATAGATAGACCTCGACACAATGCAACAAAGCGAAGCCGCATAGATAGAGACACAAGTAGGCGAGCCTATAGCATGAAAGCTGGCTATAAATACGGTGCACCCAGACGTTGGTGAAAAGATCTGATTTTTTATGGATGCCGTTTTGGGACCTCCCGAAGTAATGCAGAAAGTAGTTCTGGGAAGGGACCTCAACCCCTACGTCGAGACTGTACTCGATTGGAGACGGCTAAGGCGTGTCGCACAGAGGGGAAAATTTCAGATTCATCAATGAGGACTTAAAAAATTAAAACTAAATGAAAATATAAAAATATAATAATATATTAAAAATATTTCAATATTTTCCAATTTAAATTTACAAGTGTAATCTGAAATTTTACCTCTTTGTTGCACGATTTAACCGTTTACAAACGAGACAAAAAATTGTTTGTATTATTCTTGTACTTGGTATTATCGATTTAGAAGATGAAAGAGGGAAAAATCGTTCGATTGATTTTCTAAGAACCCCCCTAATGTATATAAAGTGTCTTTCAAGAACGCGCGTAGATGTTGTTTTAAAATGAAACCTGTAAAAATTAGATTCTTTCACGTTTCACTATTTTTATTCATAATATGGCTCTTAACAATTATATGTATGTGGGAAAGGCCACCATTTAAATGTCCACCATAAGTACGTCTACTGTAAACTCCTTCCATGCGATAGAAATCAATGCAAAAATCAATCGCAACCCTTCATTTAAAACTCATTTATCGACCATTGACCTAAAGAAGCTAAAAAAGATAACGCCCAAATGATACATCAATACTTACCACATTTCATAGTGTCACAAGGCTGGACTAGTAAATCGAATTCAAAAACTTTCAAAAAAGATGGTGCAATAAGAACTTTTTATTTATAAGAAAATCGGTATTTTTTTGGAACCGAAATCGTATACATATAAGTAAGAGTTTTTAAATTTTTGAGACTCCCCTTTTGTTGTTTTAGACAAATAACATCTCTGCTCACAAAAGGAATATGAAATATTTTAAGGGGTTAAATGGGTTTCGTAGGGTAAAAAAGGCCTATCAATATTTTTTTTTCTATGTACAAAATTATTTATTTACTTCAAACTTTTTTTTGTCTTATAGATACATATTTAAAGAATAATTTCTGAAATTTAAAAAAAAAAAAAAAATAAAACTCCTCCATTGTGACGTCATTTCCGGTGACCCCTCGAAAAAAAGGTGCGTCCGCGTTGTCAGCATAACTCCTGACAGGCTCATCAAAAATGAAAAAACAAAAATTAGTGTTTTAGTTAAGTCCATAAACTCGTGCTTGAACGAAGGAAAGAAAAAAAAAGTAGAAATTGGAATTTTGGAAGACATTTTTCCAAAAAAATGAAAATTTCGGTCAAATTTGCTTGACATTTTTTTTTTTTTAAATAGTTGTAATTGAAAAAAAAAACCAAATCCTTCGTTCAAGCACGAGTAAATTGTATTTCGAACACCTGTGTAAAATTTCATCAAGATCGGTTGAGTAGTTTTCGCGAACATTTGGCAATATTAAAGTATCGTCGCTTTTGTACAAATTTTGTTCAAAATTCGTTCAGCTGATATTTTTTAATTTCAAAATGGTAATATAGACCTTAGAAAGAGAGATAGAGTTAAGGCGGGCACAAACATACGAGTACGAGTACTTTTACTACACCAAATGAAAAAATTATAAGGCCAACTAAATGTCTTATATTTTTATTATCAGCTAAGGGCTAAGAATTTATGTTTTAATATTTAAATTTTCAATGATAAATACTTTAAAAATATTCAGAAATTAGCACAGATTTCACGAAACATAAATTAATTATTGAGAAAAGTAAAATCTATAGAGCGAAAAAAAGAATAAGACCAATACTTTTATATTTAAAATAAACAAATATAATTCTAGGGGTTAGTTTATAATTCTAGGGGTTAGTTTACAAGCCGAGAATTACTTCTTCTGTTTCTTCCATGTATTATGCCAATACATGATTCGTCCGCCCAGATTGATTTTTTTTCATCGGAAAAAATTTCTCTCTCCCATTCATCTTCCCAAAATTGTAACTTTTCTGCAAATGTCAATCTGACCTTTTTTGTTTCTAAACTAAAACAAGCAGATAACTATGAGAGCGAGGTAAAGCGATCAAAAACACTTATAATACAATAATTTTAACGCAATAACTTACATTGTACATTTTTAAATTTAAAAGCAAACACTTTTGGTCTCATAATTTTTTCTAGGGGTGTATATACATAGACAGGGTGCAGACACTCGCTGCTTCGTGTGAAATACGCACGTCTATTGAGAAGGCGTTTCACACATTTGTATATACATACAGATTTCACTGTAATAACCCAATGCATCGATTACATATTGTGCTAATAACTAATCAAAACTAAAACAAGTCAAAGAAGTAAAAATTATTTTATCAGATACCTTACGAGCTGCGTTGAAGGTTATATGCGTTCCATTATGGAGCATGCGTATGTATGTATAGCAACCGTGTCAGGGATTGATGTTTTATACAAAAGAACACAAATGTATTTGCTATGCGTGGTTAATAAATAAAATGATACTAAATGAAATGAACTTCAACCGAATTTCACAGTAAAGTATCAGCATGTTCAAATAACAGTATCAATCTACATATATTGCATGGCGATAAAAATAGCAACAAAAATTTTAGCAAATGCGCAAGTTAACTTGGGAAGTAAACGGGTAATGTATACATATATGATGAAATATAAGGTATAAGCAGTAAAAAGTGGTATTCATAACCGTTTCATTACTTTTTAGTTCTGTATTCTCTCAACCGTGCCAATTATCACGTTTTGCCGTTTTTGCAACCAAAAAAACTTGCAAGCAAGGGGACATTGAGGGCACAAAGTGACATTTTATTTTAAGAGAAAGTCGACATTTCTCCGCCATTTCATTTAAAGAAAGTCGGAGTTAAAGGAAATTATTCCATTTATTATTTTTGCGCAAATGGCTTACAACTGTTTTATGATCGATCTGTAGCTGCTGGACGGTGCCGATCAACTTCTATTATTTCTGTGATTTTATCGACATTTTTTAACATCAAAAATGTCTGAATGGAATCAATGAAACCAAAATTGCACGTAAATAGCTGTTGCAGTATCGACACCATAAGCCCCATTCAGAATTTCAGCGGCCTGGCTAGAATTTTCTCTATCAAAGAAAAACTCTAAAATGTACCGAACTTCCACTGCTAACACCCTGTGACGTACAACTGAATGGAGCAATAGCAAAATAATTTTTGTGAATAAATGTCCCCTTATATATAATATTAGGCCGGGTCGATTTGTGGGGAGGCAAAAAAATCGCCCATTGCTCTGTGAAAATCATTTTCTAGGGATCAAAATAAGAAACTTTGCCGAAGGAACCATTCCTCTAAAACGAATTCTTATGTCCCCCAATTTGGGTCGAACTTTTAGTGTCTTTTGTGAGGAGGCAAAAAAATCGCCCATTGCTCTGTGAAAATCATATTCTAGGGATCAAAATAAGAAACTTTGCCGAAGGAACCATACCTCTAAAACGAGTTCTGATATCCCCCAATTTGGGTCGAACTTTTTAGTTTCTTTTCTATAACTCACTTAAATTAATTTTTTCATTTACATAACATGTTCTGACTAAATAAATTTCTTAAGAGAAAAAATAGATATTATTATAAATAAATAATAAATATTATTATATTGTAACAGTAGCAAAGCATTGTGAATACCCCATTACTAAACTACGAGTAAACCACAACTTATTGCCAGCACCCTGGAAGGGCTTAAGCGCAATCAATGAACTGTGGAGAAAAATGCGAATGCGTGAGTACATACATACATATGTATGTATGTGTCTACTTATGTATGTACGTCTAATATTCCACATAGGCGGTTATGCTTGCCTGTGCCAATGAATGAAAGTAAATCTTCTGCTCTTTAACTATTATTTTCTGACTAAGAGTCCTCAAATATTTAATTTGGCGATTATCGCTTAAGTTTGGCGGTGTGCACGCGGTATGCCAATCCACCGTGGCAACTGAATTTTCATGTATGGAAATGTTGCGAGCGCTTGTGCTAATACTCGTATGCAAATAGTCTTAGCATATGTGCCCATGTATATGTGTGTGTATGCACGTGCCGGTTAACAGCATTGGAAGTTGGAAACTGATCTAAGAAAGTCATTTTTCAGAAGTTGATATGCGATTAGCGCCATATAAAAAGCCGTCACGCACTTTCAGAGCAACAAAACTACATTCGACGTAAGAGATCAAGGGTCTTACACGGACACAAACGAGCTGGGCACTTGAACTTAAGCAAATTCTTCTAAGACTTAAAAATCAAAAAAACAACTTAAAATTAAAAATGAAATCACCAACAATTTGCGCACTTCTTGTGGTCGTATTTGCCTGCTTTGCCAGCCAAACGTATGCCGTTCCTGTGGCAGTGGAAGTGCCAGTTGTGGAAGTAACAAATGTATCACCTGTGAGTCTTTTGGATATTGAAAATGCAGATGGATCTTCGGTGGATGTGACGAAAGAGGGCAATGTGACGAGGTCAACACGTGGTTTAGGTTTGCTGCTTGGTGGTCACGGACTAGGCGGATTCGGTGGATTAGGTGGACTAGGTGGCTTAAAAGGCTTTGGAGGTCTTGGTGGACTTGGAGGATTTGGTGGACTAGGTGGACTTGGCAGTTTTAAGGGATTGGGTGGTGGATTTGGAG
This sequence comes from Anastrepha fraterculus, assembly GCA_037575425.1. Lineage (NCBI taxonomy): Eukaryota > Metazoa > Arthropoda > Insecta > Diptera > Tephritidae > Anastrepha > Anastrepha fraterculus. Next base: position 928 of record JAYXIM010036712.1, on the reverse strand, counting down.
GTGGTTTCAAGCCTTATTTCGGTAAATTCTGGTAGAGCAGCAGAGAAGAGGAAGAGCAGAAGTAATAGACAGGACTATTACGGTCTTTAAAGTGCAAATACCTACATATAGATATATCTTAGGCGCCCAGTGTATACGAAATTTTATATTAAATACTAGTAGTAAATAATTTTTGTATGTGAAATACAATTTAATAAAGCGAAGAAAATTGTAACGAAATCGTGTTGAAAATGGTAATACTTACTTCCTCTTAATTAGCGAGGTGTCAAAAAACGTGTTTTTGCAAAAATGTTAACATTGTTGTGGATTCCGTTAGAATATCTATCCAGTAAAAACGTGTGTTGTTGCGGATTTTTTCTTGAGGTGATAAACACATAGAAATATTGGTGGCAGTTTTAGGACTAAAGTTAACAAAATGTAGGGTGTGGCAAAACCAAAACTGTACAGAGGAAATTTCAGTTAATTAATAGGTAAACGATGTGGAGTCTTTGCATAATACATTAAGGAAGATAAATGGACGCCCAATTTATAAATTAACGTTTTTGTAATTTATTTTATAAAAAACACTGTTTACAAGCTATACATGAAGAAGTGGTGTAACTCATGGATGCACTTCAAAGCACACTTGCATTGTTTTAACTTAAGGACTGTTGAAGCCATGAGTGTTACAGTAAATAACTATTTTAAAAAATGAGCCAGATACATTTTATTGCAGTGCCGGGAACTCTCCTTAGTACCCTTCATAACCTGACTAATATGATGTTTTCTAATAAACGTACAATATTTTTAAAGGTATGCACGCATTTCGAAAGTACTCCAAATAAAAAAAATTGTATGCGGACTTTTTATTTTGTTCAATTTTTGACCAAGCGGTATTTAACCCTTAAATGCGCGTTGTTGTTTATAACTGAAAACACGCCCTTACAAC
>JAYXIM010036709.1:0-106955 GCA_037575425.1 Anastrepha fraterculus | reverse complement strand
ATATATATATAATTGGCGTGTACACTCTTTTTGGGTGTTTGGCCGAGCTCTTCCTCCTATTTGTGGTGTACGTCTTGATGTTGTTCCACAAATGGCGGCCGCCGTAGCCGAATGGGTTGGTGCGTGACTACCATTCGGAATACACAGAAAGAACGTAGGTTAGAATCTCGGTGAAACACCAAAATTAGAAAAAAACATTTTTCCAATAGCGGTCGCCCTCGGCAAGCAATGGCAAACCTCCGAGTGTATTTCTGCCATGAAAAAGCTCCTCATTAAATGATAATACATAAGGAAAATATTGTTGAAACGATTTTTTTAATTATAAGCTGGTAATCATTTTCATGATATCCGGCATATATCCGCCGCGGTTACGAGTTACATGATCTATTCGGTCAGTCGAATTTTTGACTATTTTTCAATTAATCTGGCCGTATGGCGTCAATGGTGGCTTGAATATTGTAATAGATCGATTGTTAAGTGGGCTGTATCGCAAGTTGCACTGTCTTATTGGAACCAAGATCGTTGGTGTTATCGTCGATGTTTAACCGGTAAATTACAAAAAAATTCAGTTAGCATGGCTCGTCCGCCATTCACCGAAAGGGCAGCTCCTTCTTAGTTTCTAAAGAAGTAAGGACCGCCAGTTCTCTATGAATTTTACAAACAGCTTTTTTTCAAAGTAAATTTGCAATTAGTAGTTTTCCACGACTTGGAAATGTGGTTCTGGCGTTAAACAATTCATGATGACTTGCTAAATTTTACTGAAAAGAAATATTAACACAGTTTGCCATTATCATATCATAGTAATCGATGTCGATAGTTCTCTCGCAGCTGAAAAAAAACCCCTGCTATTTTTTTTTTAAAGAATGGGAAACAAATTAAGAACACCCTAAATTCCTTGGTTCGTAATCTGCATATTTAAAACTCTGTGAAGACAAAATAGTACCCAGCGCTTTCGTTCTGTGTACAATATATTTGCGGTAATAGTTCTGTATTTTTGAAGTACTGTAAAGCAAACAAATTAAAGCTATTTATTCAATGTTTAAATTAGTATTCACTAAAAACTTAAAAAGATGTGAAAATAATTGGCAGTTCAATAATAATATATGGATGCTAAACCGTTAAAATGTGTGCGATGAAAGTTGTAAGGCTTATCTAATGCACAAATCTGTTGTTTGTGCTTCGGTGCAATTAAATCAAATATGAATAAACAAATGTTTCTCCTATTCGCTTGGCTGATGGAATTGCAGCTCTCTATCGACCTCTACGGTAGTCGACTTCAGTGCTCTAGTGCAAAAATCGCGAAACTATGCCACGGATATTCGAAGGCATTTTTAAAACTCTCTGAGCTTGAGGAATATTGAGGATAATCCAATGCCTATTGATTATTTATCCAGTATTTATCCAAGTACTGATCTAGCTAGACTAGATTCTAACAGCTAACACGGAAAAATTTGCCCCATATTATATAAGACATTTTTTAACTAATTTTCCGGACTTCGCCGGTTGGGTACCATGACAAAAAATTCAGAGTAGTGGTAATATACAGACAAAAATAAATGCTGCTATGACAAATTCAGAGGCGCTATATACATTTTTCTTACTAACCTTTGTAGTGACCTACAATATATTGAAAAATCGCATTCCCTAATCTGGCATTGGTTAACGTAATTTAACAAAATCGGATGAAATAATATGGCAGGCACATGTTTCATAAAAAAAGAACATATATATATATATATGTATATATACACTTTAAAATATTAACCATTTGGAAAGGAAAAGTTTCAAAGATTTACTGATAGTAGCTTCAAGCCCAAGCGGAGGTATAGCAGTCTATTTCCGTTGTTGTTGTTGTACATTTTTTGTGAATGCTGTTTAAGAACCAATTTAGGGCCTTTTAGATTATAGATTCCCGGCGCTTTTTGGCAGAATGTGTATATATATATATATGGACCAGAAGGCTACTGAAGACGGAATCCTCCGTATTTCAATATCAAAAGAAGCAAATCAGAAGCTGTGCTGATGATATTGCGTTGACAATACTGGCACAGCAGGGCAACAGTTCAAAAACAAAAAGAATGGCTTTCAAAGTCAAATCTTCTTGAAAAAGCTTGTGAGAAAACAGCACCAGTAAATACGGCTCCATCTCGAAGGATGGCTATCATAGGCAGGCTAAGTCAGAATAGAAGGCTACTACTGGCAAACATTGAAATATCCAACATACGCCAAGATTAAAACTTTTTTGTTTCGCCTGAGCGCTATTGGAGTCACAAGCGCATTTCGCACTGTATCCTAAGCAAGCTATCGGAGTCGTTTCTAATGCCTCCGTACAAATAATGGCCTGGAAGAGTAAGATAATGTACGAGAAGCATATGCCTTGCCAAGCTAGGAGCGCAAAGAAGAGGGGCACGGGAGTCTAGCTAATGACAAAGATGCTGTAACTAACCAAACAACCAACCAAAGGGAGATGGATGCACAGATCAATTAGAAATGTACGGGCATGGGTCAATAGAGAACATGAAAATGTGGAATTTTATATGACGCAGTTCCTGACAGGACACGGTTGATCCAGAGAAAGTTTTTAGAAAACAAAATAGCAGAATGAATAACAACCAGACAATGTGGTTCCACACAAGCAACAATCTAAGTATCAGATTGTATTAAAGATTTATGACTTAAGATATATGGAGATATGGCGAAACGCGAAAGCTTAGCGCTGAACCAGTAAATGACTCTCTGAAGTTATGTTGCCAATAAGCTTCGCTCGTCCTCCGATATAGTAATTAACGGCTGTGCGGTAGAACCTTTTTTTTTCGTGCTAGTGCTGTGAGTGTCTATAATATAATCAATCTGGCGATACCAGACATAGAAATTTAGTTTTCTATGATATGGATAGGGACATGGCGGCTGGGGGAGTACTGATATGACAGGGGAGGCTATCTCAACAAATGATTTAATCAGTGATTGGTAACAAGCAGGACAGTAACAGACGTTGAGTCTAGTGCTCAAACAGCCTCCTGACAAAATACCTAAGTATTATTGAAGGGATCGGCGCTTTGACGGTACGAGGTTTAGAGCGAGTTAAGTCACACACTAACGGGGTTAGGCTTTCGATGCTTCCGTCTCCTTAAATAAAAACAAAAAACATACATATGTACATATATTCATTATGTAAGAAGTGTTACAGTTTCTGTGAAGATTTTTTTTATACCCTCGCTAAAGAAGTTTCACTTGAAAAACCGCCTACAATGAAAGCCCTTTGTCTTGCTTTTTTCAGGATGGTGTGCACAATTCCTGATACTGGCATCCACTTGCAATTGCTGGAAGCTATTATAACACACGATGAATTGAGATGATTAATCGTTTTGCATTTATAACGATAACATCGGCAAACCAAAAGTGACGTTAAAGCGAATCACGAGTACATGCGTGTGTAAATTTCTGTGCTGGTGGCAAAGCAAATGGATAGGTTGCAATAACAAGCAACAATAATACTATATAAATATGTTTGTATGTATTATTATTAATGACAACACTCATACGTATAGTGTAAGTTGCATGTGTGTATGTGGATACATGCTAATACCATACACATACAAGTATACACATACGAGGAAATTATGTCAGTATAAAGCAAGTGCATTTATGCGCATGAAACAGCTCGAAATGAGAAAAGTTGAAACGTTGCTGAGGCAACTGATTATGCCCTAGCACATTAATGACAGTAAATTGTAAGTGTAGTAAAAAGAGCAAACACATTGAGTGTGTCGATGCGTATGATAGCACACAAATACCTTCACATATATGTGCTATGTACCAGACGCTTACGTCGGCGAGCCATGCTGCTACCACAGTTTTTTTTCATTACTCACATAGTTTGTGCATATCCATATAAATATAACTGCAGGGTGTGTGTGCAAGTGATGACAAAACTTTTACCTCTGGCATATGCAATGACAACGAAAATACAATAACAATAATACGTTGCAGAACAATCAAAAGCAAAAATGCAATAATATATAATATATCACTTTATAAGAGGCAGACGGGCTAGTGCACACCAGTATATCGTAGTGCATTTACAAAGCTACATAAATGGGCGATTGGAGTTAAAACTCGTTTACTTATTGGCATGCATATACACATATATACATGAAGTTATAGTATGCAAGTGTGATTGCAACTACCCTAAAAATGGAGTCGGGCAGCAGCTGGTTGGAAACCAATACGGATATTGGGCAAGATGTTTAGATGATATGGAAAATTGTCAAGCAACTTTCACAAACTTTCTTTTCCAGACATTTCCTTTTTCTCTATTCTGAATATTATTTTCTTCTAGCACTTTCGATGACTTGTCATTAAAATTTTTATCTGAAACTAGTAAATGAACCGTTTTTCTAATTTGATAAGCTATCTACAGTCACATAGGCGTGTTTGAAAAAAAATACACTTTTTATTAAAAAAGTCAGAAAAGTTATAAAAAAATTTAAACTAACCGATCGAAAAAATTCCTATAGACATATACTAAGTCCTGCCATAAATTCTGTTCCAAGTTAAGTTGGCTATGGCTTTGAAATTATAATACTTTTTTAATGAAGTTAGTTTTATTTAATCATGTAAATATTAAAAAAAAATCTTTTAATTTTCATTCAAAATGGTCTCCATTTGTTTTTACACAAGCCTTTAAATGATTAGGCCATTCAGCTATTGCAGCACGCAGGTTCCCATGTATATATGGATTCGCTGCTCGAACTAAAGATTGTTTGAGGCTCTCCAAATTTCTATGAGGTCTTCGAGAGGCCATGTTATCCAATTCTGACTACAAACTGTGGTCCAATGGATTCAGATCTGCACTTCCAGACGGCCAATCTTCTGCGGCTATGAACCCAAAAAATATTGTTTTTTAGCCACTGCTGGGTGGTTTTAGGGCTGGAGCGGAATCTTGCTTGAAGATCCAACTCTCTCCATTGAAGAGTATACTGCTCAACTGCTTCACTACGCCTTCTACGACAACCTTTTGATACACTTTTGCCGCAGTCTTAATCCCTTTGCCAAACTATTACGGAGGCTGGATGGCAGCCATGCTGTATCCTCGGAATAACATGTTTTGCGTCTTTATAAGGCTGCTAATTGAAAACTTCTTCAACAGTAACATTTTTCTCATTTGGGAAAAGTATATTTTCATGGCCGTTGATCACGAGCCATTACGAAAGCGATCGAGTCTAACTTTCTTCAAGTGCCAGTTGAGCGACGGAAGGCTTTCATATGGAGATCATCTCTAACTAGTCGTGACATGGACCTGGTCGATACTTTCATTTCCCTGGGCGAGAAAAACGATTGATCGTACGGTAAACAAACATTCTCGAAATATTAAGTTTTCTCAGCAATTCGTAAATCTCACTTTCTCCTTTACCACACTTAAGTAAAACAATCACAGCAATGCGACTTTCCTTAGCTCCATTCCATTCTGAACAAGCAAACTTGCCCTCAATCTGAGTATAATTTATGAGTAGACAATGCGTACGAACCAAACCAAAAATAACGAGACTTTTTTCTGTGAATTTGTTCCCGCCGTACACATTGTAAAATATGTCACAGAAGTTATGACAAGACTAAGTGTTTTTGTTTGGATCCATTTATTTATTGCAATCAGTTTTCTAATATTCATATTTGTACTTAAAATTTAGAAATTTTATTATACATGTAAGGAAAGACCAAATAGTGCAACCGTTTCTGAAATGTTTGTTTTTAGCATAAAAAGCCCATTGTGGAAATTCCTCTTCAGTCTGTTAAATGAGATGGGATTGCGAATTATTTCTGTGATTAAATAAATGGTTTGTGTGTGATTGAAGTATTTTGTTGTGAGATAAGAATCCCTGAAGATTTTTTAAAATATGATTTCGAGAAAAATGCTAAAAAAATAAAGGAGCGCCGTCAGCATTCTCCCGCAGCATTGTATTCAAATAACCATAGCTTTTTGAATTGCTTAGATACTTTTTTTCGAAATACCTATGTTTGGGTATTCTTAAGTACATGTACCTTGAAATGAAGGAGAAAAAAATATTGATTTAAGAGCGGTCTCACCTCATAAATAACCTCTTTCTTGTGTAATACACTACACACTTTCCCGTAAATTATAAATCTTCACTTATTATAACTCACACATTTTGAGTTTCAACTAAATTGATCCATAAATACGATTTGTGGAAGTATCTCTACAGGAGTACCACCTAGCGGATACAAACCCCAAACGAGTATGCTCTCAAGAGCTAAATAGTCTTTCATAAAAAAGGCATACATTACAAGTCTAGGTGGATAGTATAACTGTTGACAAATAATGCCGAAACCATGTAGAATAGTTTTTAGAGGTGGGGTCAGGATCAGATCTTTAACTAGCTTTCAGCTAAATTAAAAGATACATGGGGTCATTACAGAGGTTTTTTATTAGATTGACATATTATCTCTTTTTCTTACTCTTGTAACTTCAAATTCAGCAGTAAATTTTTCAGTGTTGTTTATGGTAAGCATATCTTGGAGACTTTTTTTTAACTTTAGGTTGGCACTCAACAAAATGCCTTACTAATCGACCAGCACATGATGGTATTGGCTCTGTCAAACTTGTTGAAAGCAACAAAGTGACAAACTTCTGAACAATTTTTTTTAATATAAACAAGGACGTAATTTGATGACGTGTTCTACCTATAATGTAAAACAAACCGAAGTGTATATTTTTTCTACTATTTTTTACTAATTAAGTACCCTTAGGGCTGCCGCCGTAGTCGATTGGGTTAATGCGTGACCACCATTCGGCAGTGCGGATGTTCGAATCGCCAAATTATAGAAAAACTGTTTTCTCATAGCAGTCACCCCTAGGCAGGCAATGACAAACCTCCTAGTGTGGTTCTACCAGGAAAAAGCTTGTCATAAAAAACCATTCGCCAATCGGAGTCGACTTAAAACAGTAGGTCCCTACATTGGTATAACAACATAAAGTCGCACACCACAAATAGGATGAGTAGCTCGGCTAAACACCTAACAGAAGTGTATGCGCTAATTATTTTTTTTTTGTATAATCACACTCTGTGTAGCGAATGCAGCGTTATTTAATGCCTGGCCTCATATATTATAAATGCACTATATTTGAAATAATTTTTTTTAATAACCTATTTCAGATAGGTATTCATTAATTAAAATGCGAAAAATTCGCATTAAGATCAAAATGTAGAAAAAAGTTTCTGTTGTCCATATTTTTATGTCCATTGCTGTATATTCGTATATGTTAACGACTCACTGCCAAAGGCATAAATGCTTCGCTAAATAAGGGCGGTGGGTGTTGTATGCTGCCACAGCTGCATTGCTCTCTGAGATCATTAATTTATTTGTCACATAAATTCGTTATATTGTAACAGAAACATCCAACCATTCAACGACTGAATGAATGGATGCTATTACGATGGTACTAAAAGCACTAAATATAGCCACATTACCATGTTATATGTATATGTAGTTATGCATCTATATGTATTATATAATAACTGTACATATCTATGCGAGTCGTGTATTTATGCATGAGGAATTGGTTTTATGTCCTTACTTCATTAATTTAAGGCAATGTGTTAAAATCATAAATTAAAGAAAAATTGTCCATTTCATCAAATTTACCAATTAAGCAAATAGGTACCTGCACACGAACGCATAACTGTTGGTTGGGCCAAAAAAAGATTACATATAGTCATTATAAATGATATTTATGCGATAGATAAACAATATTTCAGCTGAAATGACAGAGAACTAATCATTTTTAAAAGCAATATTCTTAAATTTTTAACCAGCCGCTGTGCGTTTACGAACGGAAATGTGAACTGCGTAGAATAACATAGTAACGACAATCGGCGAAGTTGTTACCAATAACAGAAAAGCGTCTTATCATCCATTGACTTCTGGGCACAGTTTTTTAAACTTAAGAGATCTGTACAATATTACAGGGTGAACGATATGAAGTGTTACCTATTCAAAATACCATAACTTTTTGTGTGAAATTAGTTTTTATTTATTTCAGAGATAAAATTGTTGAAAAATGATACCAATTTTAACATATGTATATTCACTTCAGCTCGATATGACTACCTTTTGCCTTGACTATAGCCTCCAAAAAATGAATTGCATGCTGCACGAATGTGCTCTTGAAGTATTTTGGCCCATTCTCGTATAATCGCTTTTTTCAGCACATCCATACTGGCATATTTTTTAGTCCTCATCTTGCTCTCCAAAACGGACCAGATAGAATAGTCCATCGGATTTGCGTCTGGCGATTTCGAAAGCCATTGTATGGACGAAATGAAGTGTGGAACTTCATTTTTAACCATTCTTGGTTCACACGAGCTTTATGAGACGGTGCCGAGTCCTGTGGGAACGTCCATGGTCTACGACCGAAATGCTTTCATGTCCACGACTCTAAAGCAGCTTCTAAAACATTTTCCCGACACCGCATTCATTTTGACACCAGTCTCGATAAAAACGATTGGAGAGCCTTCATCAGCGATCACTGCGGTCCAAACCATTACTTGCGATGAGAAATTGCTTCGAGTGACCATACGTAGACTCAAATTCTCGTATGAGCTTCAGTCAAGTAAACACGATCGTTTTGAGTGTTAATGAACTGCTCAATTGGGAAATTTGTTTCATCAGAAAACACAATGTTAGGAAATTCGCCACGTTCTTGCAAGCGTAACAACTCCTTTGCTCTTTCACACCGAACTTTTTTTTGCTGAGGTGAAAGATCGTGTGATTTTTGGAACTTGTAAGCCTTGATCTTGAGCTCATTTTTCAATATGCGTCGAATGCTGTCTTGCGATATTTTCAGTTCTTTGGCCATTTTTCTTCCACTTCGACGTGGATTTCGTTCAAGTCGAGCCTTCACTTTCCGAACCATTTCTGGCATTGTTGCGGATTTTTTGGTCCACCTCCAAGCGTTTTGCAATTTTTGCAAGAAGGGAGAAGAGGAAAAAAGTTCATTAAATTTGCGTGCAGAAGCGATATGAGTTTTCATATTTAAATTAATTTTTTTCACACTTCCTATATTTGGGTTTTTGTTTACTTCTTTATATTTTCTAATAAAATTTGCTACGATTTTAATTTCATATTTTTTCCCTTATATTCATTGCGCTTATTTTCCAAAATAATGGCTGGCTTTTGAACAAATCTATAAGTTCGTCAATGTTTAAGGGGGGACCCTCATTTAGACGGTCGAAAAATGCATCATTTTTGGGAATTTTTTTCTCAGGTAAAATAACTTCAAACGTTTTGTAATTCATAAAGTACTTTAATAAATGTCTTGACTGTCTACAAAAATTTTCGGAGAAGAAAAAAAACATTTTAAGTATGGAAATATACACCTCGTCCATGGCACCTCATTCTATCTGTGTACATTCTAGCGCTCTGAATTTTTTTCTGAAATAAAAAAACCAAATTTTTTTTAAAACTTTAGGATAATACCTTCGATGTGACATTTTGATTTAAAAAAAAAATGTCGAAATTGATATTTTTTACCCAGTTTTATGTTAAAAGTGATTTTTCATGCATAAAAATTGACTTAAAATTACAAAAAAATATGAAAATCTTTTTTTTTAAAAAACACTTAATGTCACATTGAAAACAATTTAATTATCTTTAAAATGAGCTATTGTAAAGCCTGATTAGTTCAATACAGCGTTCTCAATTGTGTACACAAAATCGAAAAATGATGTTTCGAGAAAAACGCGTTTAAAGTTTTGGATACAGGCGATCAGGCCACCCGTCGCGTCCTGTTAAAAATTTTGTCACTCCTTCAAAAAAACAGATATCGACTTGAAATTTTGAAAGTATATTCTTAAATAGTTGTAGAATAGATTAAAATTATTTCCAAAAAATCGATTTTTTTGACCCGATAAATGAGGGTCCCCCCTTTAATGTTTGCATTTGCTCGCTCATGTGCACACTTCGAAATTTTTTTGGAATTGTAGAAAGTACGAAAGAAAACTTGAAAAATATCTCGAAATTGAAAGTTTACACTGAGTAAGCAAAGAAAAAAGACGGGAAACGGAACTCAGTAGTAGTTTCGTGGACTGAAAAGACGTTGTTATAAATAATTGTATCAGGGATAGGGATTGAGAAAGATGTGAAATTGTTTAAAAAAATACATAAATAAAGATTTTAAGAGTTATAATAAATTCCATTTTCCATTTTTTATCACTTTAGTCCAATGCTTGAATGAACTCCATTTGTGATTTGTTTTAGCGAAAATATGAACAAAACTCGAAGTTAGAAAAAACCGTATGCAACGATTTTTATTTGAACTATTAATTGCAAATTTGTTTGAAAGTAATTCCCTATTTTTACGCTAATGTAAAATCTAAAATAAAGAGTCCCTATTAAAATATTTGTGGAACAGCATGAAGACGCACCCAACAAATAGGAGGAGGAGCTGGGCCAAGCACTCGAAAAGGGTGGAATCGCCATTTATTTATTTATTGTAAAATCTCAGTGAGAAAATGTTAAATAATTCTGTTTATCTTTTATATTTTTTTTCTCTAATGGTATTGCGCATTTTCTCCATATAATAAATCCACGGCAAGTTTGCATAAAGCTTGAAATTTGTATTCATGTGGTTTGTGAAAGAAGGTGACCGAAGACATGCTTCAGCAAGTGAATTCGGGCCCAACGTTTATCCTGCGCAGCATAACAAGTGATGAGTTGATATGCAAACCAGTCAACAGGCGGCTAAATAGCGCTAACCATATGAGCCCGAACCCAAAAAACCACGTCAAAGTCGATCAGCAGTGAAAGTCATGCTACTCGTTTTATTTTATTATCATGGTGTTATGCACCCGGAATTTATTCCAAATGGTTCTACGGTAAATGAGGAATATTATTTGGAGGCTATGTGACGGTTGAGAGAGAATGTGCGTAGGAAACCCACCGTCTCACAAGGCTCATATTGTGAACACTTTTTTGACCAAAAACTCGACAAATATCAATCATCGAACAACCACCGTAGTCACGGTATTTAGCCCCTTGTGACTTTTTGCTCTTCCCAAAACTTAAATTGCTCCTCCGCGGACTCCGCTTTGAGTCGATAGAGGCCACGAAGGAGAATTCTCTGAAGGAGCTGAAGAAGATCTCTTCAAACGCATTTAAAGGCGAGTTGATGACTGGACTAATCGTTGGCATACGTGTATATATTGCTTCGAATGGAGTCTATTTTGAAGGTGACAAAATAAATTTGGATAATTAAGCAATTATTTTACATTTTATTGATTAATTCCCGATACTTTTTTGACGGAATGTATAAATAAAATTTTAGGTGAGTTATTTGGAAATAGTTTGACTTACAAAGGCGGCCAAAATCAAAAATGTAGCTCGAATTTAAATGCGTTAAAAATAAAAAAAAGTTGGCGATTGTGCGAAAAGTGTTTTTGAAATTTTTTCAAACATGGTGTTTGTAATATCATTGCTAGAAGCTCATTGAGTAGAACAAGTATAAAAAAAAATGTTTTAAAAAAACTTAAGCGATATTAGTTTTATCGAATAATTTATAAAAGGTCATTTTAATTGAAATCTTACCTCCACAACCACAATAAAAACAGCAATAACAAAAAACAAAATAAAATAAATAAAAAACAGAATAAATCAAGTCAGAAAGCATTGCCACTTCCTCTTTTGCATAAATCAGCAGTTGCATATAAATTATGAAATAATAATTAAAACACACACATTACAGGCCTTATGTGTATATGTACATATGTATTTACTGTATAATCCACCACACCAACAATCAACCAATTCGAATATAGAATAAAGCTAAAAAAATAGGAATCTGAAAGTGTTTGCGTAATACACAAATCACTGCACGAGCTCGATGGTACAGCGAACTGCAAAGCTACGTCGCCGGAAAGTCATACAAAGCTGCTGCATGTACCACCAACCGCAAGCCTTTTTGGCGGAGAAGCGTGCGGGAAAAGCCGCCATAAATGATGGTTGCATGCACTGCGGTTCGAATAGTTAACCACCCAACATGAACAATCGCGCAGCAAATGCATTGTTAATTGTTGTAGCATCACCAGCAACACCAATAGCAACTGGCAATAATAAAAACTATAATAACAACCAAAAACAACATTTGTTGTTTACATTTAATTAAATTGCACACTAATTGAAACTGTAAATAAAACAAAAAGCACAATATGTGAGCCAAAACAAACGCTGCGTGCGTAAATTTCCGACGACACTTCAAGAGGAAATCACATAGCGCACCCCTAGGGGGCACGAATACGCTGCAGGGGCAAAAATAACAGCGACACCTAAAACAGAACTGTGGCGATTGGTATTGATATCGATAACTGGTAAAGCGACAACACCAGCAGGAATAATAGCCTATTAATGGGAAAATTGTCCATATTTATGTTTATAACGAGGAAGTGAATTTATTTGTTTTTCGCGAATGCCCGCGATGTGCACCAATCCTCTCTACATCTAATATGTATTGGGTGGTTCAATATTGGTAAAATTTTTTCTTAAACAAGATTACTTTGAAGTAAGTAGGCAATTGAGTAGTGAAGTCCCCTCTTGACGAACAAAACCAACACTCTATAAAGCTTTCATCCTGCCCTTGCTAACGTTTGGCGCAGAAGCTTGGACGATGGCAATATCCGATAAGGCGTCCCTTAGAGTGTTTGAGAGAAAGCTTTTGCGGCAGATTTTTGGACCTTTGAACGGGGCGATGGAATAATGAGCTGTATCAGCTTTACGACAACATCGCCTTAGCTTATAAAGATCATCGGGCTTCGTTGGCTAGATCATGTCGTCCGAATGGATACAAACGCCTCGGCTGTGAAAGTATTCGATGCGGAGCCAGCTGTTGGTAACAGAGGAAGAGAAAGGCCTCCTCTGTGTTGGAAAGAACAGGTGGAGAAGGACTTGGATTCCCTTGGTGTGTCCAATTGGCGCCGGTTAGCTCGAGAAAGAAACGACTGACGCGCTTTGTTAAACTTGACCAAAAACGCGTAAGCGGTTATCGCGCCAATCAAGAAGAAGAAGAAGTTGACGCAAATTTAATCACCGTATTGGAGGATTTCTAATTTTTGCAAATGGTTTTATACGCCAATTATATTTGACCCTTGTAAACTCTACAGCTGCTGCATACAAACAGAGCGTAAAGATCAAAATAAAGATGTCCATATTTCCATCACTCAAAATTAATTAATTTAGTATGGATTAATTTTTTAGTATAGAAGTTATTCAAAGGCAAAATTGTATTATTATTTTTTCGTTTTTAATTTGTACAGCTCAGCAGGTTTTTTTTTTTTTTGTTTTATTTGTAAAAAATTTATGTTCGATCACCTTACTACGCATTCACAATAATTTCTTATCAGCCACTGACCACTGAATACCCTCGATTTTTTGTAGTTGTTGTTTTAAACAATTTCATTAATTAAAAACACATGCGAAACAATTAGTAAGCCATACATAGGCATAACAAAAACATGCAGCTTAGACATTCAGATACACAAAATTATATAACGGGTGTATGTTTGAGGTAAGATTTGCTCAGATTAAACATAAAATAAAATATGACATACAATATATCACATGTTAAAGTGTATGAAAAGTACTGCTTTGAATAGTTTTGGGCATAAAACTACCGGAACTGTATGTCATGAGGATTACTTTTCCAGTATAACCTGTTACGCTACTAATGCGTCGAATTTGAAAGTCAAAGCGTATATTGTACCTGATCTTTAAGCGTAGAGAATTAGCTTGACCTGCTCCCAAAAATAACCACATATCTTTGATGGCGTCAGATCAACATGAACTTCACAGCTTATTAGCAGGGCTATTTTTTCATATAACTTGATTGTCTGCTTCAAAAAAATGAGCATTGATTTTTACACTCTGTAAGAAATGTTGCATAGTTTTGTGGGAACCTTGCAAATCTAGGCCATTGCTATCTATGTGGCTGAGTATCAAAAACTTACGAATAGTTTGTCTCAGCATTGATAATAATGCGGCTTCATCTCTGGTTTTGGTAAAGTGTGCACTACCGGAGTTATCGCCATATAAAACAGCTAATATGGCAGTAATTCAGGAACTTATGGCGTCTCTGGAGTTTTGTAGCAATTACTTTTACTCCAAGTATGGCAACTACGCTTGTTTTACATGCCCATTAAACCAGTTCTTTAACTTTATCACTAATGATAATGTCACCATAAAAATTTATCTTTTTTCATGGATGCATCGAACAACTTTTGTTTTTCAAGCAATCCGAAAGCGAGTCTGTATTTTAAATGGAAACCAGTCTAATTTAGTTGTTTAATAATCCACAAACGAACAGTGGAAGGCTATCATACTGGTTTATACCGATAAATTATTATACTAATACTTATATAATATTGTATTATATTTTGTTAAACATTTTTTTATTGTACCAGGGAATGCGGCATTTCATTCTGAAAAGACACCCCTTACTTTTATTCTATACTATAAAAAAAAAAACATTTTTTACTTATACTCGTATTTGTGGTGCCTGCTGGTTGATGTCTGTAGTTATTTTTAGGCGGGTGCTACACCAGCATTTGGAAATTTGCCATTTTCCCTTCTGCGAAATTTGTTAGTTACATATGAATTGGCTACAAATTGCACCACATAGCTTTCGAACAACACATGCATACGCTCGCTTGCACTAACATGCCCTGCTTGTTTATATCTGAAATGTGAAATATATTCGTGCAACCTCCTATAACACAACAAAATCATATGCAACTCCATTAAGTAATGTATAATCAATATTACGTATACGCACTGGGGGTTTGATACCAATTTGGTTCTTTGAAATCACTTCACAATTTTGGTTTTTGTACATGTTGCAGCAAGAATTATGGCAATTCTACTAGTTTGATGTTACTGTTTCTGTTTCTGCTTAAATTGTGTTGATTCCTGCTCTTTGTTTGTGTGTGTATGCGCTCTTGTGCCGCCTTTGTAATTGTGGGTAGCCCTGATTGTAAACGCTCTTAAGTTCGTAATGTGCAACGTATATTGCTTAACTCTGCAGAGCTCTATGTTTGTCTAGATTACAGTTGTATGCGGTATTTTAATTGCTTTTTAAGGCAATAAATAGAGTTTTTGTTGCCTTATGTGACTCACATACTTCCATGAATATATTAGGTGCTTGTCAAAGGATATACATTTTTTAACGAGAAACGATTTTGAAGAAAAGTTTGCAGAGTACTAGCATTTGCATAAAAAATTCTTTTGCTTCAACTTGAGAGTTGAGCACAGAGAATGATTGAAAAGAAAGTCCGTGTCAATGCATTTCTTTGATAATTGTAAATCTGTAGTTGAATATTTAAGTGGAAATGAATTTTGCTTTCATTATAATTTTGCTTAAAAAGTACACAAATAGATATCAAGCCTTGGTGAACAGCTTCTACTAGAATTTGTACGAATTATACGTCATGAGCCACACTAGATTTATCATAGCCTCTCGAAAACTTGTACGGAGTGTCGCATAAGAAAAAAACGCAACAACAAGATAACGCTTCATAAGCTTGGAGAATTTGTCTCATTGAGTCGACGAACTGGATAATTACTATTGTAACATAATATTGCCACGTTAATCCCAAATATATATATGGCTCTACTCGTTTGAGCGGTGAAACGCCGTGATTAAATATACACTCACATAAGTAAGTAAAAGTTCTTAAATCATATTTCGCCGAGCCAAAAATAAAATGCGTTCTTCCTAAGGTTAGATCGGCAAAGCAACTCTTAATGAGTGTTGTAATGTTCCGAGACTGTGCCAGCAATTGTAGTACAACAAACAACTATTTTAAAGAAAACACATGCAAGAAGCGGTATACAAACTGAGAGACATTTTATTACTTTCCCTTTTATTTTAAACCAGAATTAGTTAGTTTTTGATGTATATCCCATTCGTTTCGAAACTTTTTGTAATGGCTTTGTCATAGATTTCACTAACTTTGCTATTTTGTATAATCAATTTTGAGCCACCCTTGAAGACCCACATATTTGAGAGTTTCGTTAGTTATCCCATTTTAAATAATCCTACGCTCGAGCAGACATCGGAGCTGCTCAACTAGACTCAGTTCAGGGAAGTATACTCAAGCTTAAGTTGCTTAGCGCTACTGTATTGACCCCATTTCTAACATTGAAGTTCTTCGGTGGTGAATAGAAGGAAAAAAGATTACTTAGAAAATATTCTACGAAGTCTCAAGTAAAAAAATGTTGTAACCTATCCTGTAATATAAAATAAAAGGAAGACGAAGTATTGGAAGAAAACAAATATCATGGGTGCGTAATATTAGACACTGGACAGGCAAAGAAAACATCAGTGAGTTGTGGGATGTGGCATGTAACAGAGAAGTTTTTAATGAAATCACAAACAAAATTTTTTTGAAACTTTAAGCTGTTAATTGTAATTGTATTTTAATGAAACTTGAAGTGTATGACCGCCTACGTTCAAAGACGGGCATGCAAATAAAGGAGAAGAAGGGATATTCTACAACAGGAAATGCGGCCGCCGTAGCCGAATGGGTTGGTGCGTGACTACCATTCGGAGTTACCAGAGAGAACGTGGGTTCGAATCTCGGTGAAACACCAATATTAAGAAAAAGTTTTTTCTAATAGCGGTCGCCCCTCGGCAGGCAATGGCAAACCTCCGATTTTATTTCTGCGATGAAAAAGCTCTTCATAAAAATATCTGCCGTTCGGAGTCGGCTTGAAACTGTACGTGTTTTTGGTTTTTCCGTACTTTTTGGAACAAATTCTAAGCCCAATATTAACGGTGATTGGCTTCAACTATAAATGTATATTGTTGCAAAACTATAATGTACCCTTAAAATCAATATAACAATAAGTAAAATATATAAAGCTATATGAAAGAGAGAATAAGCATGGAAGTAGGACATGGAAATCAGTGCATTAAGACTACGCCTAATTTTGCTTAGCTATCTCTTAAGGACATTACTAACAAAACTTTTAAAATGTTTATTAAAACTCGCCAAAACATGTATGACGATCTCTGTGTAACATGACTCCAACAAAACTGGTAACACTACGGACCCTCGTGGTCTATGTGAGATCTATTCAGGTATATGTAACCTAACCTGGGCTTAGCAGAGCTTCTGTGCGTTAAGCATTTAAAGTCGGCCACAATTGTCGGACAATTCTACAGGTGGTTTAATTTTGCCATCATTCATTCGATGTTCTTATAATTTTCTCAAAAATAAGTCAAGTCTGTTAGGATATTACGTGCCTTCCCCACTACTCCTATTTGTAACATTTTGGCTGAATCCGAACTTCCTACTTTAAGTGAGCTGGTGGAATATATGACTACTGGCCTTATACCTATACAAAGAGTTATCCTGCAATAATGATCACCTTTTTAAAATCACAATCAATGCAGCAAATAGAAAATGTTTCCCAAAGAGGCTGACGGCGTAATATCATATGGTTGTCTTGGCCAGAAAAATAAATATCCATTTTAAACCTACTCGTCAAACTCGCAGTAAGTGCCCACCTTGGCTTCTTTCGAACTCATCATTTGTTAATTGCTTTCAAGATTATCGAAAGGAAAACACTTGTGGTCTTATCTGCCGACAAATTTTCCTTCAGCACAAGTGACAGTTAAGTCAAAAATCTTTCAAATTCATATTTACTGACGGCTCCAAAACTAACTTCTCAACCTCTTTCGCCGTTATATCTCAGAATCACAATCACTACTCAAAATTGACTAGTTAAATCGTTGTTATATATCAAGCCGCTTAATAGCCTTCAAAAAGAAAGGTAAATTTTGCATTAATACGGAAAAGCTCTTCATAAAAGAATATCTGCCGTTCGGAGTCGGCTTGAAACTGTAGGTCCCTCCATTTGTGGAACAACATCAAGTCGCACACCACAAATTAGGAGGAGGAGCTCGGCCAAACACCCAAAAAGAGGGTGTACGCGCCAATTATATATATACCGACAATCACTCTGCCATCGATGCCGTAAGAAATTTCAACAATAACATTATTGTAGTAACTCGTGTTCAAGATTTACTTGCCAAGCAAACAAACAAAATTAAATTGATGTGAATACCAGGTCACAGCAGAATTAATGGCAATTAGTTCGCTGATTGGGTTGCGAAAAATGTTCATAAGGAACCGGCTCTGTATTTTGACGTTCTGGAAAAAACTGACTCAAAACGTCTATTAAAGCAGTGCCTACCTAACAAGGCTCTATTGAAATAGAATGAGTGCTCTCATCATTCCGCGACAATTAATCCCTTCCGAGTATAGTCTATCTATCCAACGAATCTTAACATGCATACGTTTTGTTGTTCTCACAACCGCGTTTAGGTCACACGCAGATTACTCACAGTTACTTTTTAAACGCTGGAGATGCATCCTGCTGTTTTTGTAGGTCATCTAGAACATCAGTAAAGCATATCCGAGATGAATGCCAGTTTACCAATAGTAGGGGAAGGATTTTTGGAATAGCTCTTCCAACACAAGTTCTAGTAAATACAACATTATCAAATGTAAATACTATATCTAAATTTCTTGTACTGTGTAACATAGCTCATTTAATTTAATATACCTATACTCATACGTATTTTATATGCTTGCATTACACATATATTCCTTATTTTAAATATGAGATTAGCAAATATTGTAATTAATTCTAGTTTATATTTCAAACCAGCTGATGACCTTGAGCTGGTGCTGTTCTTTATTCCTGCTATTTTCTGTATATTCATATGGTTAAAATAAAACATGCTTCTGACTCTGTTAGAATATGCCTATATCATTATCTGTGTACTCATCAGTCAACTTGGTTCCAAATCGCGCTAGTCCATCAGCCCTGCAGTTGCCTTCAAAGTCGCAATGGCCAGGAACCTATGTCACCTTCAGGTGAAATGACTTAGCCATCTCGAGCGAAATTTTGTGCCTATCTTAGAGGTTGTGGAATACTATGGAGGCACTTATAGAAATAAAAGGTCATTCAGGTACTGAGACTTTTTATATTTGTAATAAATTAGGTTGGTGGCATCCAGTCGACTACTAACATGTCGGTCTACTTCGATTACTTCTTTGTGTTTATCGACATTACCAAAATTTATTTTATACCAAAAATGCCTGACGACGAAACCAAATTGCGCGTAATTATCTTTTACAGTAGCGACACTATAAACACCATTTACAATCCCAGTGGCTTGACTTGCATTTTCGCCTTTTCAAAACAAATGTAAAGTGTACAGAATTTTCTCTTTGTTGACAAGAAAAACAGCAAAATAAGTTTTTTAGGGCGGTGCAACGCCGAGCTTTGAGTAGTTACGTACCATGAGCTCGACCATGAGCTAATAAAAGTCGCCCAAACTTGGTAGAAGCATTGCTCTCACCTTATTTAGATTCATCATAAATAAAGGGTTTTCCAATAAGAGGTGTTATTGCCGTAAAAGATCAATGGTTTCATTGCTTGTGTGGCACGTAGCGCCGTCTTGTTGAAAATAAACGATGTCTAGATCAATACCATCCAATTCCGGCCACAAAAATCGTTAATCATCTCTCGATAGTGCAATCTTTTCACCGTAACTGTTGCTCCAGCTTCATTTTCGAAAAAGTAAGGCCCAAAGACTCCGTCGGACCGTAAACCGCACCAAAAAGTTACACGTTGAGGATAGAGAGGCTTTTTAACAATAACTCTTGGATTTTCTGAGCCCCAGATCCGAGAATTTTGCTTGTTGACAAAGCCACCGAGGTGGAAATGCGTCTCATCACTCAAGATGATTTTTCGATGGAATTCCGGATCATTTTCATGCATTTCAACGACCCAATCAGCAAAGACACGACGTTGTTGATGATCGGCCAGCTTGAGTTCTTGTGTTACCTGGACTTTATAAGCCTTAAGACCCAAATCTTTATGCAAAATACGGTGGAATACATAATTCCAAAGAACGACGAGGAATGGACAAACCAGGGTTTTCTTCAACACTTTTGGCTTCGACAGCAATATTTTAGGCTGTTCTTGAGCGACGTGCACGGGATTTATTCTTCACATCACTAACTTGTCCCAACAGCTCCAATTTTTGCACCACGAACCGTCTCTGCCAAATTTTCACTATTTTTATAGTGAATTTTAACACTTTCAATGCATTATTGCAATGCATTTTTATTAATGGCGTAGTTTCTACTTGTCAAATATCAAAAAATGACAGTTTCGAAAGTGACATCTACCGAAATAGCGCGCTATTCAAAATAACACCTGTTGTTGGACAACCTTGCATAATTGAGATCGGAAAAGCCAATTATCATCATATTTTCTCGTGTTTCATTGCGGAACATGGGACTAAAGCAAAAGTTTTATCCTCCGTTCTGTTCTCTGGTTTTGTTTTCACTTGCTGCCACGTAAGGTTTTTGTTCACAGCTCTTATTTCGCTTTCGATGCAGTGGCGGCATGAGCCCCCAGGTCTGTTTCGGTTCCGCTGAGCTCAAGGTCATCAGCATTGTCGTTTCCAATAAGTAGGGACAATCAATGACTCCGGTAAAAATATTATAAGTAAAAGGCAGCCACAGCATAGACCTATAAATTTTTAAATACCTGAGACTTATAAGCATGAGATGAACAGAATATGATTTCATGGGATCAATAAAGTTCAGAGACTGAAGGACATATTTAAAAAACGCTTGCTGATTACATGGTTCTCAAATAAAAACAGCGTATTCTAAATGAGATCTAACATATGATGAATGGAGTAACTTGATCATATAAGGACCAGTGAACTTAATGGCATTCCGTCTAACGAAACCGAACATGGAGAAAGATTTTGAAGTATAATTTACATATAATATATTAAAAGAAAATTTGTTATCAAAGCCAACGACAAGGTCCTTTTACTCCCCAAAATACTGCAAGACATAATTCGAGTTAGTGTACTTAGTACGAAGAATGTTAGATAGTTTCGAGTAAGACATTTGAAAGCATTCTGGCTGCACAAGTAAAGCCTATCCATATCGGTGTTTGGATCAATAGCATCCTCTTAAGTACTGATCACGGAGAAGATCTTCAGGCCATCAGCATAAAGCAAATATTTGGAAACGGAAAACGAGAAGGAATTAGTAAAACAATGTGCCATAAGTGGTATTAACGTATTATTTTATGAGAAGCTATGCCAAGCTCTTAGGCTACGCTAACAAGGCAACCACTTTTGACTAGCTCAGATCCAATATTCGATGTTCTACTCCCGAAATAACACAGAACTTATTATACCAAATTATGAAAAGTTGGGCCGACTACTTGAAAACATTTGAATGATGTGTTAGTCCATATAATATAGTGGCATGAAAGTATGATAGTTAAAAAATATTAAATAAATCGGTATTTTACATCCCTGTTGTTTTATTTAAATTTCTTTTCCTATCGCTCTCATTTGGTCACTCTATATATACATATTCGAGCATCTATACGATTTAATACAAAAAAAGAGTTTCCAACATAAAAACTTTTCCAACAACTTGTTATTTCTAATTAAAAATTCATTAAATTGAAATTATTATTGCTAGAGTCCAGTAGAATGAGAAGGGCAAACAGTAAACACTTTGATATCTTATGCCAACAGAAACTTTTAATGTCCCTAATACAAATTGTTTCGCAGTAAAGATATGCATGAAGTACGCAAAGGTATTTACTAGTATTATATTGTATTTGCAAGTCGATGCACGCAGACGAACCAAATTTACATGAAGCGCGCATGCACACACATACACAGATATGCATACACAAATAGCGGCATACATCAGCACTTTGACAACGAAAAGCTGAAATATAGACATTTTAACCCTTTAGGGAAAATACAAGCAACCCAACTCGCACCGCTCACACCAATCCTTGCCAAGTGCTTGTCGAAATTCATATGATCCAGCACGTACGCACAACGTCTTTGGAGATGCGTCAATATTTTGATTTTCTTGAACTCAGACAACTAATTGCAAAAGCTCTAGAGTAGCGTTAGGAATAATTCGTGTTGTTGTGTTCGCTTTGTATCCTTCGACATACAAAGTTTCAAGTTAGCAACTTCTCACTTTCTTTTGAATTCCTTCCCACGCATACACACACACTTAAATATAGGAAATTTAACCATTTGTCATGCATTATTCAGTCATTTCGAGCAACGACGCTGAATAATACATGTCACTAAAACACAAAAAGCACCACAAAGGCGCCATTAACAAAATATGTTAAACATTTGAGGAATTGCTGCCAAAGTATTTGCTGCCGAAAATGTCACCGTAATATATCATATTTACTTGTCATATTTGCCCCCGACCCCACTAATACCTTCACTCTAAGAAAACGCTTTCCTTTTTGATATTTGATAGGCGTTAAAGCTTAATTTTAATATTCTTTACGCTTTTGTGTTTGCCTATTATTTCAGCTTCTTTGTATGTTTACATAAATGGATGTATGCGTGTTCGTAGTGGTAGACTTTGAATATTTTGCCATTCAAATTAAGAATTTGGTAAGCGTGTCATAGCTAGCCTTTGTGCTCATGTCAAGTATTAAATTATGTGCCTATTGAGGCACTGGCCCACATAAGGGTGCAAAATGCGAACTACAATGGGAACTCTGCCTTCTCTTGTTTGAATTCAATAGACTGTGTCGACTGTGTTACCCCATATTGCACAGTACACATTTTTATATACGGGTATATATTTTATATATTTATTTGATATTGTTCATCGCTTACATATGTATATACGTTCTGTCAACAAAATATCGGGAATTGTTCATTTAAAAAGCGCGCGTTAATCGTGTGCCTAAATTTTTTTTTGCTGGAATGGTGGTACAACTGTCCTCTATATTGCCGCAGAGTTCGAGCGTGATCTGTTAACTAGTTTGTTTTTGGCATTTAATTATATTAGTCAACCGCAGGTGTGCTCTTTGATTTTCGCTATGGATAAAAACATGGAACAAAGAATTTGTCTTAAATTTTGTGTTTTCAACGGGATTTCGTGTGCCAAATCATTGAAAAAGTTGCAGAAAGATTACGGTGAGTGTTCTTTATCAGAAACACGGGTCTACGAGTGGAATAAGGCTTTTGCAGGAAGCCGAGAAGTCGTGAAGATTTGCCCCGATCTGGTCGCCCATCAACGTCTTCAACGCAAGAAAATCATCGAAAAATTCAAGGAAATGGTATTGGGAAACCAACATTTAAGTTTGAGAGAGGTAGCTCGTGACCTTAGCGTGTCTCACGAATCAATTCGCAACATTTCACACCCTCAATTGATCATGAGACGCGTGGCTGATCGAAAAGAAGTTCAGAAATGAACTGGACGACAAGTTAAACTGGAGTAGACTGGCACTGGAAAGGAAACTACAGAGGTGTACCTTGCACTTGTACACAAGTGGCTCGAAGTCACCAGAAGTCATAAGCGCTGGAATATAAGGTCCCAAAACCAAGCGTTCTGTGCCTATGGGTAGTTTTCCAAGCATTTTCCGGGCGGAGATATACGCCATCTGTCTATATATAGAGATAAACTTAGACAGAAATTTCCGAAATGAGGGAATTGCTATTCTGAGCTACAGTCGGGTGAAATTCAAGGCTCTATCATCCTGTGAGATTATACCTTAACTGGTAAACACCAAAATTTAAAAAAAAATGTTTTCTAATAGCGGTCACCCCTCGGCAGGCAATGGCAAACCTCCGAGTGTATTGCTGCCATGAAAAAGCTCCTCATAAAAAATAACTGCCATTCGGAATCGGTCCCTCAATTTGTGGAACAACATTAAGTCGCACGCCATAAATAGGAGAAGGAGTTCGGCCAAATACCCGAAAAGGGTGTGCGCGTCAATTACATATATATAGTATTGAGTGTGCATTCCTATAGCAACGCATTCATTTTCTTATTTCCGCGAAAACTTTACATATCTCTCATCTTTTTATCTCAAGATATTCAAAACCTATTTCGAGTGGAATTCCAAGGGATTTATTCATTGCATTGAATTCCATTTGATTTTTCAATTTCTAAAAATTAATTCTCTTCCTGTTGAGTGTATTGATTTTATTCAAATAACTAGTTGATTTATTTGTTAATTTGGATATGTTGTTTTAACACTAAGCATTAAGTAAGAATTCTTATATTTTTAAGCAAAATAAATAAAAAACCGTCATGCAGTTTACTAAAGGACTTTAACTAAGAGAATATTCAAGCTCACCGGAATTTGTATATAGAAATTGGTAAATACTAATAATAAACCTATGTAGTTTTTTTATTGCTTTACATGGCTTATAATTTTCCAATAGATTTTGAATATGATTCCTATAGCTGGTAGTTAGAATAATTAGTTGAATGCATTTAAAATAATTTAGTTCTCTCTACAAATAAAATCGACGCTGAAAAACGTTCAGACCATCCAAAATCAAAGGAAAACAACAAAAATCATTCAAAGCAGCCTCTGCATAATGCCAAATTCATACTTATATGCGTATACACTACCCCTCGGCGAAAAAAGGACAAAAATATAAGTAAACGCCACAAAGTATGCCTTGGTGAGCATTTTGTTGCAGACACAGAAAGATCTGTCAGTTTCATTTCAGTCTCCTTGACTAGCCGACTGGTGATGCTGACATTGTTTGATTTTTGGGTGTTAATTTTTCTTTTTTTTTCTTTTTTTATTTTTGGGACCTTTGGCACATCGCGCAACCACTGTTAACTTTAGTGAAGTGCGAAACAGAAGCAGAAGTAGAGATGTAAGCAGTTGGTAGGAGGTTTGTTGAAATGTAGGGAAATCAGCGATTCTACACAAACTTGCCATACCACAGCATAAACGGCAGAGGGATGAACAAGTGAGAGAAAGTGCCAAGAACAACTTATATTAAGTACAAGGCAGCCTGCCTGTGGCACGCATACCCGCATCTTTCTTGGCATTTTGATAATGTGCGGCGACAGTTGTATTTTGCATAATTAATGTGCGTGGAATTTTCGTCATTAGAGTTTGGCGTGTCGCTTGACTGCTCAATGCTGCTGGCATTGCTATTGTTATTGCCTTAACCTTTGTTTTTGTTTTTATTTCATGCAGCACCTTTTTTATACTTCTAACTGTTTATATTGTTCGCTGTGCCTGTTACTGCTTCTTTTCCTGACACTCACATTTCCTACAACTTTGACCTTTCAATTGGCAGCAGCTTCACTTCATATATCCTATTCTTTGCCCCATTTAATTTTTTTGTTACTTGCTATAAACTGTGTGTTTTTCGTTGTGTTTGAACATTTAAATAGCTCGAAAAAATTTTTTGCCCATAAAGTAAATGGCTCCTCTCCCTTTACACTCCCAGCTTCATTGCTTTTGTATTACTTATGTTGTGGCATTGTTTCGTGGCTTCATAAAATGTTGTCACTATCACTTTATTGTTGTTTTTATTAAATGTGACTTAAGTTCTCTTAAGGTTTTGCGTTATTTATGTTAATTAAAACGTTTACTGCTCTTGGGTTTAGGCGCATGAAATTGAATTTAATTAAATTATACTAATGCTGTTTGCTTTTGGACAAAACTTTTAATTCGGAGGGATTGTAATGTTCCTTTTTTGCTTGGTCATGCTTTTTATATTGGTTTGTGAAAAATTTAATAGCTGCCATTTTAAAGCGGAACCTTTCAATAAACCGCAAGATTAATGGACAGTAAGGCTGTCGAGTATCGTATCGTCAGAGATGGGTTCCTACTACTAAATGGAGAATTGGTTACAGCTGAATGAAATAACCTTAAAGCACTTTTGTATACTGAGCGAATGGAGACATGCAGCCTCTCTAATTAAAGGTTATTGAGGGTCTTACTAGATGAAGCCCTAATGCTCAGAAGTTCGATTATGCCAAAGTTGAAGTGTTTCAACCTGCCTGCTGTTTGACCTAGACCGGATGCTTGCACAAAATGTGCCACTCATCATCTACCAGGCAAAATTGTAAATCTACTTATCTGATCGGTGCGTGTGAAAAGGCAGTCATATGCAGTCAGTTGACCAGTAACCGAGATAATGTTAACCTTACCTAATAATTGAGCCCTCGTCCGTGTGAAGTCAATACAGGTTCTGCTCTGAGTTTTAACTCTTAGTAATTGTGAAACTAAAAATTATCATGAGCCATGAACTAATAGTTCCGGCTCACTAGGGAAGTTTGCTCATATTTCACTTGTCAGTACTTTGACGATCACATTGTCTTAGATCCCACAGTTGCTGGGTTCCCAAAATGACATAATTGCATTTTTGCCTGAAGCTGGATAATGCAAAAAAATCCGTAAAAACAGGAACATAAAAGATCTAAGGAGGTAGTGTGGATTGCCACTTGGCTGTCTGAAAAGATGACAATATATTAATATGCGACCTAACATCTTTAATGAGGTTTACGCTTGAAACATTGTGAATTCCTTATGCATTGGGATCCAAATATTGATTTGAAGTCCGCATTCAGTGTATGGAACCCACTGGAAAGTACGACGGTAGCGAAAAACCTAATGGGGGTACTTTTTGGAGTGGTATACTTTAAATTGGAATCAGTGGGCTGGTGCGAATCACTTATACATTAGCGTTTAACTCGATGCCAAATGTGGCATCTGTAAACATCGCTGCAAAACTGCCGCTGCACACGCCGCAATCAAACTCTAAGATGTTTAAGCTAAAAGCCTGAGCTCACATACGAACATTCAGGTATCCTCAGAAACTTTGAGTTCATCTGACCGCCACTGATCAATGTATACCCTCGTTTAAAAGAGTTAGCGGAGAAGTACTTTGTGAGGAGCCCTTCATCAGACTCAAGTTTAGTTCGCCGAAACACTGCAGTTGTTCCAAGTAGAGGTAGCCGCAATCAAAGAAGTAGCTGATTGACTACCTACTTGAGTAATAACTTCCACGGAAGTAAATGTCTACTCCATTAGCCAAACGGTAATTAGGGTACTGTGCTCGATGGTGGTGCACTCAAAACTGGTTCGGGAATGTCTGACTTCACTTCCGATCGCATCCGAATTTTTTGACATAAGGATTATCTGGGTACCTGGTCACAGTGGCATTGCAGGAAACTGAGAGGCGGATGAGTTGGCTATACAGAGTATTTTGCGAAGTAGTTTCTCCGAGAAATGAGAGGGTTGGAATCCCCTTGACTACCTATAATCTGCTCCTGGGAAAAATTGACTTCACATCAATTCACAGAGCGCAATACTAGTACACAACCTTACAAGGTCACGATATCCTTCTGGGGACGAGTGGATCGCAGACATTCAAGAAATGTTCTTAAGTTAATAAAGTATAAGCTCTCAAATTTTGGGAGTGCTCTTATATGACTCTGTCTGCGACGTATTCGAGGTGTGTTCAAAAAGTATCGCGAATTTTGAGTTTTTGCCGGTTACGAATATTCAAATTTCCATTTTTTTGTGGCGCTATGTTGGTACTCATGTCTTTCACTCATGCCGACGAGTTCAGCCATTTTGAATGTTCAGTAAATTGTAGACAGCTGCTTTGCTTGCACGTGTTTCGGCTCGTCTTCGATTTTTACCTATTCAAAAAGATGGATCAAAGAACATCTATCAAATTTTGTGTAAAAAACAAAATTAAGTGCGCGGATGCATTCCGAATGTCGACTGTGCCATACGGAGCTGCTACTTTGGACCAAAGCAACGTTTATCGGTGATACAAAATGTTCTCACAAGGCCGAGAAGATATGAACGACGAAAAGCATGCCGAACGCCCGAGCACTTCAACAACAGACGAAAAAATTGATGAAGTGAAGAAAATGGTATTGGCCAATCGTCGAATCACCGTTAGAGGAGTTGGTGAGGACCTGGACATATCGATTGGCTCGTGCCATTCGCTTTTTTAATTATTTGGGCATGAGACGGGTCGCCGCAAAATTCGTACAAAAACTGCTCAATTTCGACCAAAAGTAGCATCGCATGAACATTGCTAATGAGATGTTGGACTCTGTCCGCGATGACCTAAATTTACTGCAGAGGGTCATAACTGGTGGAGAATCGTGGGTTTATGGTTATGACGTAGAAACCAAAGCTCAATCATCTCAATGAAAGCTGCCCCACGAACCAAGACCGAAAAAAGGGTGCCAAGTTCGTTTTGCTTACCGATTTCTTTGATTGTAGGGGCACTGCGCATCATGAGTTCTTGCTATAGGGTAAAACTGTCATAAGGAGTATTACCTGCAATTTATGCGCAATTTGCGGGAAGCAGTCTGCCAGAAACGACCGGATTTGTGGAAAAACCTAAAACAACACGCTAATGATGCCACAGCCACCGTATTCCCCAGAGCTGATCCCCTGTGACTTTTTCTTGTTCCCGAAACTGAAGAGACCCTTGAAAGGACGACGCTGCGCTACGATTGACGAGATCAAGACAGCATCGAAGGAGGAGCTGAACGAGATACAAAAAAAAAATGATTTTTTGAAGTGCTTCGAAGATTGGAAAAAATATTGGCACAAGTGCATAATATCTCAAGGGGATTACTTTGAAGGGGACAAAATAGATATTAATGAATAAATACTTTTTGAACACACCTCGTACATTCTGTGAAACTCAGCATTACACCAGTACTTAGTACTCAGTACTCAGCTTTACACCTACTTAGCTGTACTATTTTTGCGGCACATCTTGCCTCTTATTTCTGTGCTACATCTGCTGATATAGCAGACTTTGATATTAGACACCTGGTAAACTTCATCAGCGCCATGAATTGGTTAACGCAACCGTTTTTTAAACATCGTTCGGTCGTACCAAGACTTTTACCTAAAATTTGTTAGCTCAAAGGTATTGTAACTTTACCAATTTTTATTTCATTTATTTTTAGTGACATTTTAGTAGCACTTTATCCA
The DNA here is from genome assembly GCA_037575425.1 of Anastrepha fraterculus. Classification (NCBI taxonomy): domain Eukaryota; kingdom Metazoa; phylum Arthropoda; class Insecta; order Diptera; family Tephritidae; genus Anastrepha; species Anastrepha fraterculus. The sequence goes on along the minus strand of JAYXIM010036709.1, from coordinate 78,059 downwards.
ATGATCTAAAAGTGCCGGGAAGGTGATGTTGACTATTTTCTGCACCATGAGTACCTTTCATCGGGCCAGACAGTCAATAAAGAATATTATTTATCCTTGAAGCGTTTGAGAGATGCTGTACGTCGCACAGGGCCGGAAATGTGGGAAAACAATTCTTGGATTTTGCAAGATGATAACGCGCCATCGCACCGAGCCCAAATTGTGCTGGATTACTTAACCAAACACTAAGTAAATACCATCGTCCAAGCACCGTATTCACCTGATTTGGCCCCGTGCGACTTCTTTTTGTTTCCCAAGTTGAAGTTATCACTTCGTGGAAGGAGATTTCAGTCCATAGAGGAGAACAGAGGAAATGCGACGAAGGAGCTGAAGGCCATCTCTTCATCGGCCTACCAGGGGTGCATGGAGGACTGTGTTAAACGTTGACACATGTGTCTTGCTTTATACGGGTCATATTTTGAAGGAGATAAAATAAATTTGTCTAAAATTTAACTCTGTTTTGTTTAACTTAAATATTCCCGGTACATTCTGATCATAGGGTATTTCTAGAATTGTTGCATAAGATTTATTTAAGCATACCTAGAAAAACATAGAAAACTTCATGAAAAATAATAAATTTACATATTTATCAAAACCATTATATCGCATACATCTAACATAAGCAGTTTTTAAAAAATCTATAACTGTTGAATATATTTTCCTTTGCGGCTTCTATCTTTGCTGTTTTCCACATATTGTACAATTATCTCTCTCAATATTGGCAACGACACTTGCTGGAACAACTGTTACGTCCAGCAAAAGTATGTAATTTCATTTACGTATCTACACCGCGTTACCATAGCTCAAACGTACAATATCTATCACAGCCTTTGCCGCCATCAGCTTTATCAGCCACTACCAATGCCACAGCAATAAGCACATTAGGCAATTTCCACGAAAAGAAAGCTTTGATGCCATGGGAACTTGACATTGGTTGCCGTCACTTCACTTTACATTTGACTCCGCTGGAAATAATCTGGGCGCCCGTAGACAGTAATTGCAATTCCATCATTTCATTTGCACTCACGGAGCCCATTTTAAAACTACCAATGTGATACGCACACAATCGCAATAGCATTAACAAAACTAGGCGCCACGTTATCGGAAAGAGCAATCTGCAGCACTTAAGATCAAATGGTAAAGTCGTTTGAGTGAAAAACGCTTGACTAGTCGAAATATCTGCGAACTTTCTATGTGCACTGATGCATATACTTATACAGTAGAAACTCGATTCTTGCACATACCTGATGCTTGCACACCTCGATACATTTTTTGTTTTGTCTTTCTCTTTTATCCTTTTTACGTTATAAAGTTCGGAGAAGTACCGCCGATGTCATTCTGGAAATGACATTTTTTGAATTGAATCAGCTGAATGAATTCAGGGGAAGTACAGCCTAATTCATTTGTTGACCAAATAGCAGTTTTGTCGTAACTTTTGCAGGGTGCGGTCTCATAATGGCAAAGAGAAAATTTACGCTGCTTACAATAAAAGAAAAAGCTGATATTTTGAATAAATTAAATGCGGGCATTGCTGTTAATGCTTTAGCTAAAAACTTTCACGTGCATAGAGCAACAATAACTCGTATTAAAAAAAAATAGTTTATGGACTATTAAATTTTGATACGCGATCTCAATCCGGTCCAGGTAAAAGGGAAAGTCTTAAGATTTCTGAGTTTCCATAAATAGAAAAGGCGTAGCTTAATCGCTTTGCGGATCACAGGGCCAAAAGTTTACCAATTGCAGGTGATATGCCAAACGAGAAATCCAGGTTATTACATGCCAAAATTCAAGAGGCAATGGTTGAGCTGCAAAGTTTGAGAAGAGGCATGGAATACAAGTTTTGCGCAGAAAAATTATCAAATACGAGTGAATCCATCAGCCCATTCACATTCACCCATGACAAATTCAAAAAAACCATTCTTAAATTCGACAAAAAAGTAGACATATAGTGTCGATGAGTTTGACTTATTTAGGAAGCTCTTACCCGATAAAACTCTTGTGCGCTAAAAAGAAACAGAGCTACGGCACCCAATATCGATAATGTGGATCAAAACCTTATAGGGTTCAATCCAGTCATCGTTTCAAAGACTGATTCAAAAAGTGTCATTGTGACGATATCATCCTCCTTGCGGAGTTAAGATTACAGACGGCTGATAATGCATCCAATGATCAACTGCTTTGCTTCAAACTTTATTTCGGGAAGCAGAACCATTGCAGCAAGCCTCCCAATCTGAAATTGAGCAATGGACTGTTGAACCTCATTCAGAACACACAGTTTTAAATTAAGAATACTGTAAAGAAAACGACGAAACAGTCGATGAAGGAACTAACGACGTCATGTTAAATATGAATAAAATTACATCGGTAGAGATAATATCAGCATGCAATATATGCTTGGATTGGGCAGAGCAAAACAAAAAGCATATAAACTTAGATTGCTATCAGTAAAAAAAATATTTTCAATTGTACGAGTATGGGAAAAATCTCAGTTTCTATTGCCACAGCTCTACTTTTCAGGTGTTGAGTTTAGAAACAGCTCCATGTGGGTTTTGCTCATGAGATGAACAACCAATCTTCGTCATACTTGAAAACAGTTGCTTATTTCCAAATCACGGTTAAACGACTTCTAGAGCCCTTAGAACAATACCTACGTAGCAAGTAAAACCAAATATTAAGAGCGGAAACAGGAACTGTATTCATCATTCAAAATATTTCGCTTTTAATGTAATGTAAAATAAGTAGGGATGGTTTAAATTCAGTCTACACTGAACTTTATATATACGCGCATATTTAAGTAAAACTTAATTTAGGCTGGCTGTTAATTTGTTGGATCTAACATACTCACGGGCAATGAGAGTTATAAATGGTATCAAAAGGGGGTTAGACGGAAATTCAGTCATAAGTTATAAAAAGTGGGCGTGGATATTATGCGATCACAGTAATAATTATACCAGATCTAAATGAGTAGGAAATATACTTGGTAATCAAATATACCAAGACACCGATCATTTTCCAAAATTTGTTTTCCATAGAAAGTTTTCTTGTGCATTTATAGCACAAGTCTCCCTTTTTTCTTTTGAAAATGTAAGTTCTTAAGGTGATGAGATTGGAGGAACTTTTTCCAATAGAGTTTATTTTTCACAGATCACGCGAGACTACTGTCAAACTAAATACATAATTTTTTTCAGCATTCATTGACATTTTATCATGGAAGGACCAACGTTTCACCAAACAGTACAATTGTACTACGCAAATCGACGCTGTATGAAAAGTGTTCATCGCGAAAACTTATGTTGTTCAGCGATGAGGCCCATTTTTGGCTTACGCCAATAAGTGAAATTGCCGTATTTAAGCTGTAGTGCAACCCGAAGCCATTGAAAACAACCGTTTGGAGCGACCTATGTGCTTCAAAGACGAGGCAAGCGCCAATATGATACTGAAAAGTGAAGCCCGAGACCTCCACAACATTTGGTTACAACAAAACGGCGCTCCTTGCCATAAAGCCCGTGAAACAGTTAATCTCTCTTCCCGGACCAGTGGATTGACCACCAAGATCGTGTGATATCAGACCTTTGGACTTTTATTTATGGAGAAATGTAAAGTCCAAATGCTTTGTAGATAAACCAGCTTCGATTGAGGCATTGGAATGACTCCTCCAGCGAGTCATTGAAAATTGATGTTTACGAATAGCTGAATTACATACAGTGCAGTTGTGGCCAACATTTGAAAAAAAAAAATAAATCTATAAAATAAATGCCATGAATTTTTTTACACAAAAATATAAAAGATTGCCCAACCAATTTGAATTTTCCTTGTTTTATTTCAATTTAAAATCCGATACCTCCAAATTGATCACCTCTTACATTACACTTACTTTCTTACATTACTCTTACTGGGAGGTGGGCGTGGTTATTGACCAAATTCACACATTTTCAGTACCAAACTCCCTTGGCCAAGGAGTGGGTAAGTTCATACCTATTTCATTTAGACTCTTCCCACCATTCTGAGCCTTCACAAGCATACATATGCGAATATGACCAAAATTATAATACACGTGCGCACAAGTGCATGCAGGTATGGAAAAGAAATTGTAAAAGAGATTTCTCAGATTTCTCTTCGGAATTGCATCTGCTGTCCATGCATAAATTTCAGAAATGCCAATCTTGGATCACTGCAAACGTCAAACATTCTAACATTCATTTTTCCATGAAGTGTCACTCATCATTTCCATCATAGAAATTTATTTTATTTTTATAGCGACAATTTCTTAAGTGTCTAAATTTTACTTTAATGTAATTTCAATTTATATTTTAATGCTTTTAGCGGAATGTGATTATGTGTTTGATTCAACATGGAGGAAAAGTTCGCTTTTGAACAGAAGAAAACGAAAAGAACGCATTACGGAGAAAAATTGTAGAAAAAGTGGCAAAATGAACAAAGATATAAAAATTTAAAGAAATTTGGCACAGAAAAGATTTTAAACCTACTAATGATATACATATAAAAAAAAGTGACTGTAAAATATTTCTATAAAGCACAGCGGCCGCCGGAGCGGAAAACCTCCATTAAAAGTGAATCGCTTCATTCGGAAACGAACTGTTTCCCCCAACAACTATTTGTTTTTGAAAATTTTGTTTTTATTGGGATACTTAGAAACAAAAACATTTTGTGTTCCTTTTTCTTACATTTAAAAGCAAAAAGACATATTAGTTCTCTACTGGCATATACCATAAACTATTTTTCATTCAATAGCACTTCCATTTTACTTACCAAAGAACGCGGCCTAAATTGCAACCAAAATATAAGCAAGATGTCGGCATTTACATATTTAAGCTGCATCATATCGCAAACCAGCAGCATTGCGAGTTGTGGACATACTGCACATCCTGACACATCCAGAGACGCATGGAAAAATAATTAAATAAAGTATTCCAGACAATTATTTTGTGTTAAATATTGCTATCGAAAAGGCTCGATACGAGTATTCGCGTAATAGTCAATGAATTAAAATGAGCTACAAAAGTATTCTGCGTGAAATTCTACTATATGTGCTTCCATTAATTTATTCCACTTTTTCTTAGCATTGTGATAAATACTTTAAAGCTTTATTGAAGTATTAAAAAGAGCACAAAACACTCTGAAAGTTTTACAATGCTTCGAAGATACATACATATGTACCTTGATATATTGAATAAACTATTGGGATCAGCAACAAATATTTGCTCACACTCCTTTTTCTACTACCATGAGCAAATACATTTGTGCTAATATAATTTGTTAGCTTTAACGCCCTTTTAGTAGCAAACTGTAATTGCATAATTTTTCAGTAAATCAAAATTCGGAAATTCCAATTAAACAAACTCAGCATGTGGAGTAAAAAAATAATAACGGAGCTATTTGTTTTGCGCCGCTCGAAAACACACGCCAATATGCAAACCGACATAACTGTTTACAATGCAAATTTTTTCTCGCTCTCCCGCTCTCTCACGCTCTCCATGTGTAGCCAGCATGTGTGGTGTATGCAGTGATACAAGTTCGTGCATAACAATCGCACAGAAAAAGTTGTGGTAATTTGTTGCCAACTTCCTTGATTTTTTTAAATGCTGTGCAAAACTTGCAGCTTTGCCTTACCATTTCATGAACTGAACGGAAGGACAATAACAGGATATCCACTTAATTGGACAATACGCATGAAATTTTGATATCAATGCGAGTTGTAATTTCAGGAAATCGGCATCGCGCAAATGGTGCACTAGACAAAGTGGCTGTCAGACAGCGGAAAGACAAGTGGACGTGACTAAAGCGTTGAAGGATAGATGGCGCAGTAACCGAGTTGGGTGTACGAGTATACTTGTATATGTATTTGTGGCTCTGGATTACTTTCTGTGCAGGGAATCGAATGTTTTTCCTGTTAACAAAAATGTAAACAATTCTGATTAATATTTGATTTGATTTGTATTGTGTGCGGCAATTCTTTATTTCGAATTTGTTTTTGGTTTATTTTGAATTTAATTCTTGAAAATGATTTGTAGTAAAAAGTAGAAAAGCTTTATGGCTATTTTACTTGATAATTATGCTAAAATGTATTTATATGAAATTGCGGGGCACAAAAGAGGCTGAAGTGTAAACCTTCAATTAATCTACGTTTATGAAATTGTAAAAGTTTGTGAAAGCTATGAGACGGTAGCCGCCGTAGTCGAATTGGTTGGTACGTGACTACCATTCTGAAGTGCACAGATTCGAAACTCTGGTCACGAGAGACCTGTAGATAGAAGAAGTAGTTTTCCAATAGAAGTCGCTTCTTCGCAGCAACGACAAATCTCGGAGTGTTTTTCTGCCATTGAAAAGCTTCTCATAAAAAAACCGTCCGCCCTTTAGAGGTGGCGTAAAACTATAGGTTAATCAATTTCAACATTAGGACGAACGCTACAAAATAACGCAATCACTTTAAATAAATATCGATTTTGAAGAAGAACAAACAATTTTACTCACCCATTCGGGGTAGGTTAAACGACTAAATTGGCTGCCAGTTGCGGTCTTAGAGGCAACTCTGACAAAACGGAATTGATGCTATTAGCCAGAAAATACAAACCTCCACGTCTTAGACTTACTACACTAAAAAACCAGTTTCTTACGCTCTTGCCGGAAGTCAGGTATTTTGATGTAATACTCTATAGGAAGCTGGATATCGAAAATCGAGTTAGGAAGACCAGTATAGCTTTCTACGCCTATATAACTATGTTCGGCAAAAAATTGGGTCTCAAGCTACGGGTTGTGCTCTGGATGTACCACTTAGTAGTTCTCTTAATTTTTACTTTTGATTGCCTAGTTTGGTGCCGATCTCTTCGAAAGGGCTTTAACAGCGGTAAACTAGACAGAGGGCAGAGGACTACATGTAACCGGCTTCAGTTGTCCCCATCTCAGACATCGGTGCCCCCTTGACAGGTGTTAAAGGTCCTACAGCGAAAGAGACTATTGAACATTTTCTTTACAAATGGCCGGGTTCCTCCTTGTGCCCTTAGGGGATAGCCTGGCGCAGTTCTACTTCCCAGATTTATTTACTCGCCTCCACTAAATTAACTGCACTGGATAGGGGAAGTTGGTTTGTTTTCCTTTTACTTTTATTATTTGTCGCAGGTAGTGGTCTGCATTATGGTATCAAAACGGCCCTCTAGTGTTAATTGTAGTGTTCCTGTAGTACTCTTGCCATCTAAACTACAAATTAACATTACATCAGTTACGTATAATGATGCTGGATACGGAGACTATTAGATAATAGTCGCTTGCAATACAGGATAGATGAACTGTGTTGCCAATTTAAGACTTTGGTAGCTTTATGAGGCAAATTTCTTCCTTTGTAAATAACTCCGTTGGTTAAAAATTTCATATACCATTAAAAATGTGCTCGATATTTTCGAATATTTCGATAACCGCCAATGCTACACCATTAGCCGATATATTTATTTAACCCTACTAAGACTGAACCCTTAAGAACAATTTGTATTCTCCCAGTTTTGTCAAAAGTAATTTAGAAAGTTTTCGATCTAGAAATAGCAAGTTACATAAACAACAACAAACAGCTAACTGAACTCTAGCCGGTTCTAGATGTGGTCGGAGCTATTTCGCAGTTCTTAAAATAATGGAAGATGCAGCTTGGTGCCATCGAGACCATAAATGGGGTAAATCATGAGCTACTTTTTCTCACAATTATTATTCACATTTTAGGGATACCAGTGTAAGATTCTTATTAGTAAGATTAGTTATTTGTGTTACCGTCTTCATTCAGTTAAGTGCATTAAAAAGCTCTCCTATTTGAGTAGAACCCCTACAGGTGTACCTCAAGGGTTTATTCTTGGGCCACTGTAATTCAGCTTGCTTGTGATATTGAGAGTTACTATCAAAATATGGAAATTATGCTGATGACACACAAATTTGTATAGGTATGTAAACCACTTTGTCTTCTAAGCAACCTACTAAAGTATATATGTGCGAAGAAAAACAAGTCGTATTTAAATGCACCATAATTGAAAGCCCGGCCGATTTATAGTCTTCGATACAACCTAAGTGATCTTACACCAATTGTATTAAATAATGAAACAATAGAGTACAAGACTGTTGTCGAGAACAGAACCTAGGACTTGAACTGAATATCAAGACTTTCTTATTTTGATTATATAAACTACACTAGAGAAAAAATATATAACGTTCATAGACATCTGGGGCTGCATATTTGTCTCAAGTTGTAAAATTAAATATTTATTGGTGTTGATTGTTCCATTAATTACTTATGGAGAAGAGGTTTATGGAAGCATGGATTCTGACTCCCGAAAAAGTTACAGCTTAATCAAAATTCTGCAATACATCGATTGATGAAGAGAATATATATAAGTATCTCCATCGTTTTGAGAACTGAGCAACTACTGAGCTCTGATGTCACCATATAACTTACTTTTCGAAATCTTGAATTTTTGCATAAATTTATAAACTCGCGTCATTCGGAGTATTTATTTGCGAAACTAATTTTTCAAATATCTTCCAGTAATTCTTTACAAGTCACAGAATTGTGCCTCTCCTGGTTCTTCTTCGCTAATGCAGTTGCGTTGAGAATTGCACTCCCTAGTGATGCAAAAACCTTACCACAACCTCATTACACTAAGTTTGTCTTTCTCGAACATTTTCAAAACTTATCTCTCATGTTTGCTTAATTTATTTAACCTAGTAGTGTTTTACATAAAAATTATGCTTGTAAATTGTAGTTTTTGAGATATTGATAAAATAAATGTGAATTAATATAAAAAGTTGATGAAATTAAGTCTCAATTCGTACAACATATAAATAAAAATAATTGGAAGATCCTGCGTTTGTGGCTGCTTTATCAATGAATAGTACAATAGTATTTGAAGACTTCAATTTTACAATCTACAAAAGAGCATAAAATGCGTTTGCCGTACACGGCGTATACGCAATATTTGAACGGCCCACCTAAAAATACATTTTTGACAAGGAAAATACAAAAATTTATAGGTCTAATTTAATACTACTGATGTGTTAAAATCGCAATCAAGCTTACAATGCTTAAATAGTACTTGAGGCAGGGAATCAACATGGCGAAAGTAAGAGTATATTTTAATGAAAATAGTCATGGCAACAACTGAAGCATTAAAAGAAACATAAAAAACGAAAATTTCACCAAATGAAAAGTAAAAAAAAAAAACAGGAATTTTGGAAGAGCATCAAAGATTTATCAAACTGTAATTGTACAAAAAAATACACATCCGCATATAAGTATAAACAGTGTGTACATAGATGCAAATACCTAGCAACCTAAGGCAAAAGTAAGACGATTCACGCAAAGAAAAAAAAACCGAAAATGTTTGTGAAAATAAAAAGCAAGAGTACGCTTGACTGACAGCAAAAGCAATAACATGTTTGAGGTCTCAGGGATACAGCCGCAGCCCAAACTCGTTCATAAGTGGAAAACGAGGCTAGAAGGAGAAGGCAAAGTGTGCGGCATCATAAAATTCAATGCGAATAATCTGCCCCAATTGCCTATTACGGCACACAATTGATACGATTTGATTCCCAAAGAGCGTTTAATAAAATAAAATATTATACTAATGTATAAAGTATAAGAGCCAAACAGGGAAATAATAAAGCAGAACAGAGAAAAAATAACAACGAATAATGAAGCAATTGTTTGAAACCGAACACATTAGGGTGGCTTTTAGATGTATGGAAAAAATAAAAGTTTATTGGGACTCTCTGTCTAATACACAAGATATTTGTGAATAGCCTGAAACTTAAATACACAAAGTTTTGGATCATTCAACAAAGATTTAGAGGAGGCTCACTGTTATCGAGATCTTGGAAAATTATGATATTTTGACTTTTTTTAAATTTAAGCCTGCAATACTTCACAAAATCATTTGTAAATTCAACACATTCTGGCCTTTCTAAAACATCTAAAACTACACATATTAATCGACTAATAACAAAGTTGTAAAATAAATATCAATTATATTGCGCGTATTTTGAGCATATCTAACTATGATTTATATGATAATTATATGTATGGGGTAGTAGAAGTAGTAGTATTTATTGCAATTACAAGTAAAATATACAAAATTTTGATAATTACTTATGCTAGTATTAAGCTCAAAGAAATATTTGCAATAATTTAACGACAAAGGCCGTCCGTCAATTTATTCTTCGCTCAAAACAATTATCTGGTTTTCGGTTTTTAAAGCCAGTTGAAATAGTAATAAGTAAGTAATATCTGCATCTAAAGGCATATTTAATAAAACGCGCAAATTTATCCCAACGATAATTTCCGTGATAGAGAATCTCAATCAGTTGTGAATCATTAAAGGTAAATTTTACGAAAACATCTTCTTTATATGCCGTTAATATTGGGCAGTCCGCCACGAAATACTATGCTTTCAAGCTCGCATAAATTACACATCGAGCAAGTTTTATTTTCTCTGCCAAATCTGTTGTTATGTAAAATCCCCAGAGGTCTGTCTCATTATTCACAAGCTTGATTCTATAAATAAGCCAAAGCTTTTGACCAGTCTAACTCCTCATACATCCTCCTAGTACCTTCGTTTTCCGAAAATAAGACACAGTCTCTTTTTCTTTTCTGATCCAAACTACGCGCTGGGGACTATTTGCGGGAGAGGGCAAATATATGTATTTATATATTTTTATTTAATATTTCTTTTACACAGAATACAGAAATTTAAATTTATTCAATTACAGTCATGTCATCTTCTTCTGGAACATCGTCATAAATAAAATTCTAAATTATATTCTGATTTTCTTTCAAATCCGTCAACATGTTGAATCTGGTCTTTTTTACCTTTACTGATTAAAAATGGTGGTACCTTTTTGCCATCTAGACAAATCGCCAAAATACAGGTAAGACGTGCACTATCGTAACCGGTAGAAGGAGAACGTCTTATTTTCGGAAAAAGACCTTTGCCTAGTTGTGAGTTGTTAATAACGAATAAGATCTTTAAATATCTATTCCAGAAGACTTCGTTCTTTATAATGACTTTTGGCAGATAATGTGACAGCTGATTTTTTGAGTACATAAACAAAATTCTGTGCTATATTTAAAGAACAGTTCTTAAGTATTTACATATATGTATGTAAGTAATAAAATTTTTTCATTATTTATATTTGTGAAAATATTACTTAAGAATAGATACTTTTTTACGAAAATTGGAAATTTTGCATTTAATTAATTTTAATTGTTAAGGCATATTCAAGAAAGATTAATTATATAATTCGTTCTGTTTTTTTATAATCAAATATTTTTAGTATTCAATTAGTTTAACGCAGCATCCCGCTGAATCATTTACATCTATACTTGCAACATTATCCATTACTTTTTTATAAGTGTTTGTGTCCCCTCAGTATACAGGATCTACATACAGGAATTGAGTAACCATATATATTTTTTCCCCCCGTGGTTCCTAGGAGGAACATAGGGCAATGAATAACTACCTCCGCGAAATTAACAATGAAAAAAAATTGTTTAAAAACTATACAAATGAAATATGTTAGACCAAAACATAGTATATATGTTACGCGAACAAGTCTTTTTTAAACTCTGGTAAAACAAGTTTAATGGAATTTTAAAGGGAATGCCAGTTTTTAGTTTTGTTTACTTCTTTCCTCGGTACCGTTTTAGGACACGCATTTTTTGCCGTGCGAAATAAATAGTGGAAAAAGCCCCCAGATTTGAAAATTTCGTTAGGTAAACACCAAATTCATAAAATTTATATACGTATTTTCCGTTAAAGGTTAATTTTCATTTGAGGCAATAATGAGGATTTTTTATTTTATTTTATTATTTGGAAGGTAGCATCAATTCCGTACGAAAAGTCTCTTTCAGAAGCTATGGTAAAAATAGGTGTTCATTTGCATGAGGAAGGTAAAAAATATAAGGGAAATTACAAAAGTTGAGGAAATAAGTACAACTACTGTGGCAAAAACTCCTAGTGATCCCAAAGACTACTTAAAACAAGGAAAGCGTGACCGTCCTTCTACATATTATTGATGAAATAACAAACCGTCGTATTAAGAATTTAGCAAATAATAAGTCATTGTGTACAGGTGATATCAAGTCGCAGTTATCAGTAAAGGTCTCTAAACGTTAAATTCAGCAAAATTTGGGTACTGACAATAACAACAAATACGAAAAGAAGCTGCAAAATCCTAAGTTAAACACATGCCATAAATACGCTCGAATGCAATTCGCTGACAAATATAAATTTTGGTCTGACGAGCGGTTTAACATCCTTTTCAGTGCTGAGAAGAAGTTCAACTTGGACGGGTCAGATAAAAAGATGCAATATTTGAGGCCCACACGCCGCGAAAAGACAATTTGGTATACTCAAAATTTTGGCGGCGGCTCCCTTATGGTTTGGAAGTGACCCACATTTTTGTTTTATTTTAAATCGCATATAGCGTTTCTAGAGAATATTGTAATCGAATTTGGGGGAAATATTTTGGAAAGAATGTTCGTATTTGAACAAGATAATCCTGCAATTCACGGGACCCAACTGATTCTTGGCTTCTTCGAAGAGAATGTACGGGGACTACTATCTACAAATGTTAACCAAAACAGACGGGAATTTTAACGATTGATAAAAAAAAAAAAATACCAATTGTGGAAGAATGGAACAAAACTGAAGTTACTTATTTCTAAAAGTTTATTTTATCAGTGACCGATAGTTTAGTTGAAGTTATTTCTAACGGCGGGATCAGCACAAACTATTGAATTTTATTTTTTCTTTATCAACTTTGCAAGTATATGTTACACTATCAATTTCGTATGGATAGATCGTTTGGTTATGTTTCGCTTATGAAATATGAAATGAGTTTTTATAAAACTGTGCTCACAGCTTTGTTTATTAAAAAACTGTTTGCGTCAATCTTTATTTCGCTGAGGTAATTCCTTTGTTACTGTAGTAAATGCTTCTAATATTTTTGGCATTCTTCTTTTTCAGAATAAAACAATTGTTATTATCGAACAACACCATTGCAGGACATTCATCAAGCCAGCATCACAGGTAGTTTGAAACTTTTTGTTTATAATTTTGTATTCACGAATTTTATTGATAACTGCTACATCTTAAAGAGGTGCTGAGAGGGGTCAAAGCAGATAAATTAAATCTTAACTTAAATATATACATATATATATAATTGGCGAGTACACCCTTTTTGGGTATTTGGCCGAGCTCCTCCTCATATTTGTTGTGTGCGTCTTGATGTTGTTCCACAAATGGAAGGACCTACAGTTTCAAACCGACTCCAAACGGCAGATATTTTTATGAGGAGCTTTTTCATGGCAGAAATACACTCGGAGGTTTGTTATTGCCTGCCGAGGGGCGACCGCTATTAGAACAATGTTTTTCTTAATTTTGGTGTTTTCACCGAGATTCGAGCCACCGTTCTCTCTGTGAATTCCGAATGTAGTCACGCACCAACCCATTCGGCTACGGCGGCCGCCAATCTTAGCATAAAATCACATAATAAAAGCGAATACATTATGAATTTCATATTCTATTTGCTTAAAATCTTTACGAAAGAGATCCATTATAAAGGATGGTTAAATTTCAAGGGCCGATGTTGAATGTAAACCACACCTAAACGTCAAGCTTTTTCTGCATTTTATTCGACAATTTTCAATCTCAGACTAATTCAATTTCAATCATGGAAAAACACATAATCCAGCAACGCGTTAAAGGCTTAGTATGAAAACGGGCGTTCAAATCAAAATCAAAATCACTTCGGTGATGAGGCACATTTTCACCTCAGTGGAATAATAATCCTAGAGTAATTGGCGAAAAACCAATGCAAAAGAGTGACTCTTTGGTGCGGTTTATAGGCCGGCGGCATCATTGGGCCGAACTTTTTCCCAAAATGAGGCCGGTCAGCCAGTTACTGTGAATAGTGTTCGCTATCGTGAGATGATAACGATTTTTGTATGGCCGCAATTGGAAGATGTGGATGTGGACAATATGTGGTGTCAACAGAACGGTGCCACTTGTCACATAGCTAACGAAACAATGGCTCTCTTGCGCGAAAAATTTTATGGTCGAATAAACTCACGTCGCGGCGATGTTAATTGGCCGCCAGGATTATGTGATTTGACACCGTTGGTCTTCTTTCTTTGGGGTTATTTGAAAGAAAAGGTGTACGTCGATAAGCCAGCAACAATTCAATAGCTAAAGGATGAGATAATTCGGCACATTAATGGCATAGAACCTCAATTATGCCTCAGCATCATCGAAAATTTGGACCATCGGATGGAGGAGTACCGCCGAGGCCGCGGCGGCCATTTGGCCGATATTTTATTTTATGCGTAATTGAACTGTACTGTTATTATCATAATAAGGAGAAATGACAATTATTTCTTAAAAAAATTGTATTTTATTCAAAATCAACACCGGCCCTTGAAACTTAACCACCCTTTACTATAATTTAAAAGTCTTTCAAAATACGCCTTTTGAGATTCTTTCAAGTCTCACTTTTTTTTAATACGACTCTTAATAATTATATCTAAGTGAAAAATTACATCATTTAAATGTCGGCCACGTCCACATGTAAAATCTGCCGAACAGTCTTTCTTAAATGCCTAATTATTGAGAACTTCGAGACATATAAGTAGATGCTGAAGGTTGTTCAGCAACACTTTGCGCTGCAGCAGCAATATTCCGAACAGAGCGCACAGTTTTTGGTCCGCCAGTACTTTTTCTATTTCCGACAGGACCAGTTCCTTGGCATATTTCCACCAACTTTTAAATGGTCGACTCATTCGAACGATTATCTCCATCATAAAAATCACGAATTTCCCGATATGTTGTTCTTGAGGATCGATAATTTTCTTAATAAATTTCTATAATCTTAACTCTTTACTCTATTGCGTAGAATTCTACATCTGTCTACTTGACAAATGTTAAAGATGACATTAAAAAGATTACGTCTAACGTCTAGGCGTCACTTTTGAGAGTTGCTTTATAACAGTAAAGACATCCAGTGCTCATGAAAAGTACGGTCAGTTACATGAAATTTCGTGCTGCCGATTTTATGTTCCTGAGCATAAAATAGACAATTCCAAATATCCTTTCCAAATCTCTCGGGGTTTTAAGAAAAATCGGTTCAATATCTCTAATGTCATTTGAAACAGTTATCAAAACATTATTTTATACAAAGCCTTCAAAATTTGTTTATTTCTCCCTCGATTTATCCTTAAATCGCCGAAATAATTGAAAAAAGGTTACTCGTGCTTGCTGAAGAATAACTTTCAAAAATCGTCTGAGTCACACAAATAGTGACGAAAAGGCAAATGCATGAATTGCCAAGAATAACATTGCCGCTCCTCCGACAATTACACCGCTCTAGTCGAAGTTGTATCAGTACAACAAGCCGCAATAGTTTCCCATATTCCATTCAAATAAAAGTTCATAAAATGCATCAGAAAATTCTGCACCAGTTGCAGCGGGCAACTTCGGAGCTCCAATTAATTGTTCATTCCATTCCATTTCACTCCATTTTTTAACTTTTGCTTTATGCATCATATTTTCGAAACTCGCAATTTAATGTTGTTAATTTTCATATGTAAATTTGGCTTTTCCCAAAACGCGTGCACTTCCGTTATAGCCAATCTAGCACTTTAACGTTTGAGAATTTAGAATATTATGATTATACAAAAAAGCTGGTAACATTTTTTTATTCCTCTTCCAATCTATTTATTTAGAACGAAATTTCTCTTAAATTCACAGAAATTCATATAGAATATAAAATTGTTACAACTATACAAAAAATCTAACAATAAACAATTCGAGGCATTTCAGTGAAACATTCCATCATAACTAAATAAAGTGTTATGAAAATTGTAGCCGATCACTTATACAAGTATTTTGCTGTTGCATACAAAAATAAAATTTCAATAAAGTTTTTGTTACTTGCAACCATGTGTTGTTTGCGATTTTGTTTATTAATTATGCTTATTTTATTAATTATTTTACTTTATTAATTACACCTGTAATAGCTTTTTTCACAGCTTTGATTTCATAACATTCATCATGATCAATTTTATATTTTGATTGAGCATTTGCGTGAGTTTGCAAATTATGTGCATTGCTTTAAATTTTTCTAGTTAACAGTTGAGTTGGTGTTGGTCGTTTGAGCCGCATAAAATTTGTGCTTTCTGTTGATGGGAGTTGTCGCATGCCAGCATTCCTATGATTCGTTAAACGGGATTGATTGGTATGATTTGAGCTGCGTTTGCGGACGATTTTTGCTACTGTAACGATATTGAGGTCGCAATGGCTATTTTCGTTTGGGATGTATCAAGGAGCATTGGTTATTGTTCTGAGTATTTTCGTTTGTAGTCGTTGAATAGTGGTGATGTTATCACAGTTTCACGTGCAGCTCCACAGATTTCTATGCCGTACGCCCAGGTCATATAAATTAGTACTTATATGTATTCTGTTCAGCAATGATAGTTTCGAAGGTCTGCTAAGTAGCTAATATAGTTGCCGGAATCTGTTATTTACCTAATTTCTTTTCATTATAACATTTTCTTTCCAGAATAGTTTTCAGTCAATAGTAATTCCAAGGTATCTTGCTTTGGTGCCTATCGGAATTTGAGAACTGTTTATTGTCAGATGCGTATCTTCAACTTTCTCGTTGGAGTAAATTACATTCATTGTTTTGCAACTCTTGATTTGTTTACCCCAAGCATTAAACCATTTAAAAGTTTTCTTCAAAATCTATTCTGACTTGGTTGTTGCTGCTTCTAAGGTTTTATGAGTTGCCAATAGATTGTCTGTGTAGCATCTGCAATCATGTTGAAATTTGGAGGTATAGGAATATCAGTTGTGTACAACACGTACTGCACAGACTCTAGGAAACTGCCTTGAGCTACCTTGGCTTTCACGCATTGAATAATCGATTATTTGTCTCTATATCTTATACATACATATATAAAAGTATCTATTTGTTAAATAGCTTCTTATTATCAGAGAGTAGTCTAGTGGAAGATATTTTTTCAGTTTAAATAATAGTCCTTTGTGCCACACGCTGGCAAAAGCTTTCGACACATCAAGATATACAGCAACATGCATTTATTTTTATCAATTTCTAACAATATGTTATTTGTTATTCAATCTACCTGTTCTATTTTTCGACGACATCCGAATTGGTGGGAAGGAATTAAGTTTCACGCTTGTAGTATGGGTTTACGGCGGTTAAGTACAAGTTTTTCGAAAAGCTTGTATAATGAAGGGTTAGATTAGCTTAGCCTATTATGCCAGGGCTTTACCCAGCTCTCTAAATATTTTTGGAACTCTATTTTTGGTATAACCATCAGAGCCGGATTCAATTTTTCCATTACTTCCTTTCGGCTGATAAAACGCCGAATTGGCTCCCCGTACTGGTTTTTTGATTCGATCAAACAGGAAAAAGTTGCAGAGAGCCACAACAAGGGAATTCGATGGCTGCTGGATGGTATTTGTTTGCTTCTTGGCCAAGAATTCACCAATAATGAAGGCACTGTGCGACCGTGCGTTATAAAGGCGCAAAATCCACAAGTTAGTTTTTCACAAATCATTTATTTTTTTGCGAATTGCATCATTTAAAAATCTCATAGTGCCAAATAACAGATGCTTTGGGACCAACTTTACAGCAACACGACACTATTAACTACAATGTCCTGAACGGATCCATAAGCAATGTTCAAGTCCTCTACCAGTTCTCTGACAGAGCCAGCTCTACTTTACTTTTCCTTTATTGATATTTTCATCAGCTTCTGGTTGTTGTTGTTGCAAATTTAATCTAAATAAAACTTCGAAGCTTTGGAATATTAAAAACATAAGAAACACTTTTTTACTGTTTTTCGTTATTTTTTTCGAAGGATTTGTGTACACTTTTTTTATATGCAAATTAATAAATTAAATATATACAACTAAATTTGAATGGGTTGTTTTTTCTGATTTATTATGTGCCAATTGCTAGGTAAACATTAAAGTTTGTCATTTCGATATTTTCTTGAAGTTTCAATACTTTTTTTTCCACGATTTTCATTTGGTTTTTTCTTTATTTTATGATTCGGTATTTTTTGCTTCAATCTTTAAATTTTCGACACATCGTACCAGATTAGCTTTTACTAAGTTTTTGTCTTAGTTTCTTTTGTTGAAGGTAAACACAGCGTCCCTGTAACTGAAATTTGTGGGTACATTTTTATAAGACTGGGCTTGCTCGTCCTCAAAGAATTTAATATATAAATACATACACAAATACATGCATGTTAAAACTTCATTGTCCCTTCCAATAATAGATTTTTGTCAGCGCAAGCAAAATCTGTAGAGAATAAAGAAAAAAATCTTTTTTATTTTCATGAAAATTATTTATTTAATTTCATCACTCCTTTTTGCGCTCACTCTCTCTTTTACTATTAAGTATATTATATTTGTATTATTTTATATCCGTTCGGTTGTCGGTGGGTAAATTGGTGATTGCGCTGTGAGGTTCATTTGGCCAAAGGCTATGCAGCCAGTTTGTTAAGAAAGCAAAAGGAAGTTGCAAGTTTAAGTTAAATTGAATTGAGAATTTTTCCCGAAAAGGAAAAGGAAAAGTTTTTCAAAATGAATAAATAAAAAACCGGAATGTTTGAATGCTGTTCCCTAATGCACAATTATTTGCCTTTTGCGTGAGCGGAAAGGATACTCACATCCGCTGTTTGACAGACGGATGTTGCAATCCGTTTGCATTTATTCATTTGCTTTATTTCGCATATTGTGCATGCAAGTCAGGCAAGTTCGGGAAATGCTAGTGAATAAAAGTTGTTCGAGTATTTTTGATAAAATGGTTCTTCAATGATGTGGCACAAGTGGTTGCAAAACTTGCTGAGTCAGCATGTCTGTGTGTGTATTTGGTTCGTTTTTAGTGGGAGCAATGTTGTATTTGAAAAGCTCCTGAAAATTTATTTCACCATTTTCACATTTTAATACTCTTTTTAAAATTCAAATTTTTTGTGGGTCTTAATTTTTTTGTTTGAATTTGACTCGTAAACGAAAAATTTAATAGAAAACTTGTAAAAAGTGCGGCTATTTGTTGAATTTTCGCTAGATTTTTATTTCATGCAGCAAATCTTTACTATTTGTGTGTGTCATAGAAAAAACCAAAAACAAAAAAAATAAATAAATAACCGTTTGCTTCTCTAATTTGACACTTCTTTGGTGGGGTTTTCGGAATCGTTATAAAAATTATAATTACGTTTTACCTTAGGTAGCTATTTCTATTCTGCCTCTTATCTCATGATCATGGTCCCATTGTTCATTCAGCCATTCTCCCAGATACCTGAAACTTGTTACTCTCTCTATTGTTTTGCTCCCTATGGTTAGTTTCGCACAGGAATAGTCTCTGTTGCCTTACTCGAACAATTCAACTTGACTCAATGTAAATCTCTAAGGACTCCTGCAAATTCAGAATTAAATTGAGTAAGTGCATATCTTCGACCACCGAAGAAAATATTAAGAACCACAAAACTACCATCCCAGAACCTTATCCGATTACGTATGTACTTAGCTGTTTGCACTCGTCCTGACATCGCACATGCTATCACCGCATTAAGCCGGTTCAACATCAACTATGGCAAAGGACATTGGGTGGCAGCGAAGCGGGTTCTTCGATATCTTAAACACACGAAAGATTTAAGTCTAGTATTCCAGGTATCTACAGAAAATTTGAAGGGCTACGTAGACGCTGATTAAGGTTCCAATACCGATGGTGGAAAGTCTTACACCGGACTTGTATTCAATATGCGCATGCCTCTATTAGTTGGGCGTCTCGACTCAACGAAGGAGGCCATATATTTTAAGCGATTTACCATGAATTGCTAGGTCAAAGCGAATCTGTATTAATCTACAACGACAAACCAAGCGCCTCGAAAGTAAGCAGAAATCCAATTTTTCACAACCGTATGAAACATATCGACATACGTCATCACTTCATTCGTGAAACAATTGACAGAGGAGACATACAAGTTGAGTACCAACGAACTGAAGATATGTTGGCGGATATTTAAACTAAGAATCTACTACCGGAACACCTCTTGAACACCTTCTATGCTCTTGCCCTGCATTAGCTAGAACCCGAATGAAATGTTTAGGAGCTTTACAATATGAGAGGTTAGAATGCTTCTCGGGGTTAGGGCTTCAAAGCTTACTTAGACTCGCAAAAGACGCAGGCTTATTACAAGAAGACAGTAGTCAACGAAATGTAAGGGTCAAGCTCTATCTGGTACCTCTAAGGACCAATAAGTCTATGCGATGGCTGTCAGCCAGCTGGGTCAACTTAACCTAATCTATCACCAGAAAAGCAGGAAAAGCCAGCCGCACTATTAGAACTGCGCTGCGTTTCGAATGAATTTTTTGAATTTTGTTTAATATTTGTTTGAAATGTAAAACTGTTTTTTTTTAGTACAATTTTGTGAATGGTGCCACATTTGAGGAAAACTGTTAGAAATCATCTATCAAATCTGCTATCACCCTTATTCATGTCATGTGGCAACCTCATTCTTACACATTCTTTTCCTTCGCTTCTTCGTTATTCTCTAATTAATGTTAATAGTTGCGAAACCATTATTCCGCACATTGAAATATTTTAACAGAAACACCAGGCAATGGCCAAACTCCGAGTGTATATCTGCCATAAAAAAGCGCCTCATAAAAAATCATCTGCCGTTTGGTGGTGGCATAGAATTGTAGACTCCCACATCTGTAGAAAAATATCAAGACGGACACTTTCAGAAGCTCTTAAAGGAGCTCGACCGAACAGCTGAAAAGAAGACTAATTATTTGTGTGTCTATTATTTAATGCTTAGATGCATATTCAAGTTTGATTAAAATTCCTTTTAATTTACACAATTAAAGACAGCTATTTTAAATAGTGACCAATTTTACATCTCTTTTGAAGAAAACTACGCTTTTGTCTTCGAATCGCATTACTATAACTTCTCATTGCTACATACATGATTATACTGAGTTTCCTCCCCGTTCAGCTGCAGTCCCATATGCTTCGCTTCTCTAAGCATTTAAGAAAAAGCAGGACTAACCTTACATATGTTGAGGCCATTTTGTCCATGTAATTATGGGTTCAGATAAGTATTACCAAAGCGATTAGATTGCTTAGCTTAAATAATGTATCCGACATGAAACTTGGTTTAATATCAGGCAGCTCGGAGTAATCCTTATCAATATTGGCATAGCTGGTAATACTCGTTCAATTCAGTGTCGTCACTCATACGCCCTGACACCAGTTCTGGCCTATCCAGTCAAGCGCGATTTTGATACCGTGAAGGAAGCAGTGTGCCTAAGAAGGTGCATTGAACGGGCTCATAGAAGCTATGCTTTATAATATCAGCCTTCTACTCCATCGGTGTGGGATGGAAATAAGAGATATGATCAATAATGGAGCCTCTCATTACGTGAGTTGAAACATAAGCATATCAAACAAATGAAACATAGATAGAGTCTGAGTAATTTTGGTAGTAAATAAGAGCGTGTGAGGTTACACACTTAATTTTGATATGACTAATTTTACGTGCAGCCTTTTAAATATTAAGTGAGTAGCATTAATTGTTCCATTATTTGCTTACATTTTTGCCAATTTTGATATTAATTTAGTTTTTATCATTAAAAGTTGGTTTATAATCGCATTTGCATTGTGAAACTGAAAAGTGAAAACAAAATTTCTAAACTGTTTATTAAATAACCAGAAATTTGATTATTTTTGTTGTTATTGCTGTACACAACTACTCCAACAAAGCTTACCGTGTGATTTTGATTTTCCTTGCAAAATACTAACAAAAATAATATTGCATTATTGCTTCGGTAGGTTTTTATTTTTTTGTATAAAAGTTTACAGTAAAAATTACATTAAAAGCTTTCTAAATTATAATAAGCAAAAATTATAATAACACATACGCAAGAGTAAACTTAAAATTCCTGTTGCATAAAATATGAGTAACTTCAACATAAATGGCGAAGCTAATTAAAATTATTATTTAGCCAAATTCGCACCTAATTAATATTTACGTAAATAATAAATACGTGTTTGTTCTTGCTTTTTAGTTTATTTCTGTTGACAGTGGGATAGGGGGCGCATTAAAACGCAATGCATGTGCCGTGGTAGCTATTCAAATGTATGTAAATATTTAAATCAAAGCTAGTAGAGAAAAAATTTGTTATATGATGCATATATGTATGTGTGCATTTGTACGTATGCGAGTGACGGAGGACTGTTGGCGAACGGTGTGTGGGTGATTTTACCGTATCCTTGCAATTACGGCTACAGTCCTCGATATAAATATTTTGCTGTTACTTTTATTTGACTCTAGGGAATTTTATATTGTGGATAAGAAAGAACTGTTGTTGAGTCACATGCATACTCATGTATATACGTTTATATGAATTGTATATGTGCATATGTATGTTTTCATGAATCAAGTCTGCATTGTATTTCAGCTCAATATTTTATGTCTTATTGCAGGGGGAATTTTTGTTTACTGAAACTCACTTTATTGGCCGAAATTGCGTGTAAATAATGGTTGTCCAAGCAACGCGGGAATACAAAT
This sequence comes from Anastrepha fraterculus, assembly GCA_037575425.1. Lineage (NCBI taxonomy): Eukaryota > Metazoa > Arthropoda > Insecta > Diptera > Tephritidae > Anastrepha > Anastrepha fraterculus. Next base: position 55,369 of record JAYXIM010036709.1, on the reverse strand, counting down.
AAAAAATTATATAATATAAACAAGATAATTTAAACGTCTATAGTGACACGCTCGTCTCCTTCCTCTTTAAATAGTATGTGTATGTATGTATGTATGTATACCTAACGACCAATTCAAAACAAAATTTATGGACTGCCCGATATGATTTGCTGTCAAAGTTACACTACCCACAAACATTTAGAAATCTACCCTGTAGGACTTATACAAGCTAGTACGTATATAGAGTACGAAAACGAGAGAGAGAACGAGAATGAAACGAACATGTGAAATTATTTTATTCCCCTGAGGAAAACTTGCTTTATAGCTATCAGCAGGAGAGAAGCTAGATACGTCAATTAGATCTTATTCAAAGAATGCTTCAGTACGGGCATCAACCGAAAAAATATAGCTTAATGCCTAGATAGATAATGATACAGTTGGAATACATTTTTTAGGAAATAACTAATATACTGAACTATGAACTATGTATTGAACTTCATAGTATATGGCGAATAAATGTGAAACAAAAAGCTAAGAAAAATTCCGAAAGTAAGGTCGAAACAAAGTAAATTTCAAAGATAGTTCAATAATGTAAAACGAAGCTTTATTATGTTGCAAGACAGAATAAGCTTGCACTTTTCCTTCTGTAAATTTTCTCTTTTCCTCCTTGACTATCTACCCTTTCAATTTCCAGAGCTTTAAATATAATAGGCTTTTTAGTCCGAAATTTTTAGAAGTTACCAAATATCTCGGTACGCCTTGACTCGACTTTTCAAATTTCAAGATCGAAACTAATTAGTTTATTTTTAAATTAAATTTTAACCTTCTAATGAGTTTTGGCCGACTTCAAAGAAGAACAACAGTCGTTTCTTTTCACTTGCAAGCTGACTCCAATTGGAAACCCCAAGTGAAGCCAAGTTTCTTAGCACTTGAATTTTTCAATACAGAATCAGTTTGCAATCTTCTTTGCAATACTGCTTGTTTTACTACCACCCGCTCGTACCAAACACTTTTATCTTTTGTGTGCTTCTCAATTTTTTACACAGTCGAAAATGGGTCCCCATGACAAAAGTGAATATCCACGCCTTGAATTCTTTAAATCAGTTCCAGAAATCTATTTTGTAAATTTGTTAAAAATACATTTTTATCCTTAACAAGACGTACTGCTGCCCTTATATAAAGAAAATTATGTTGAACCCAAAAATTTATGTCTGATGAAAAATTTCTAGAGAAATTTTGTTTTTCTAAATATTAAGTAAATCCGCATTTGAAGATGAATTGGCAAAAATTAGAGACAAAAAACACTTCTTAACATTTTTTATGGTTTATGGCAATTTTATCTCTCTGTCACTAGAGGAAAGTTATATTTTCTCCGCTATTTTCCTCCTCGCGAAAGTATTTCATTTTGAAAAGTGCCTGCACGCTTTTTTTCGTATTTGTTTTAGCTTATCTAAAAATATTTATAATACATGAAAGCATTATTTGGCACGTTTAATATCTGTAGAAGCTGTAGAAAGTTTCCACAGAAACTTTGCAAAATATCGTTTTCTCATACTCGAAAAACTGGAAGAGTACATACCAATGATTAAATCTCATTAATACTAATTTGCTATTATCGCCAGATCTATTAGTTTCACCTCGAAGGAACTTAGAACAAGGAAGGAAATCAACAAGGTGTTCCGATTTAAGTACTAGACAATACATGTTGAAAATGAGGAAACAGATAATAGCATGAAATTCTTTGCATCAATTTTATAAAAGAAAAACTAAAATTACTAAAATTTTTGAAACTAGCGTAATGTAAGTAATCCTTTTAGGAGTCAAGTTTCAACAAATTCTGGCCACTCCTTCTATTTTGCCATCTTAGATTTAGTTGAAGGGAGGGCATTTCAAAGCCAACCGCTTGCTACACTACAAGTTAGACGCTGTGTGCAGCCGTCCGCTACGCTGCGGAAGGTTTTTTGTTTTGATGCTTACTTGAGAGCGGCATCTTCTCGCCTTGTCGATGATGTTGGTGAGGAGTATAGAGCCCAGTTTACAATTTCACTACAGTCTAATATAGCAACCGCTGCTTGCCAGGGACTACTTATTTGTTTTTTCTAACGTATTCCCAGCTAACCTCTGTATCTAGAGTTCCTTCACCATCCGCAACCTGCGACCCGTCCGGTAGCCTGCAGCTTGGTTGGCACAAAAAATATTTCCGTGATGCCAAAATAACGATAATCGAATGGCGAGCTCCTTACTCAAATTGTTCATAGACCAACTGTAAGGAAATGGAAATGAATTAGTAACGCACTCCGTAAATTTGCTACTGATACCAGCAAAATGCCGTTGGACTGGAACTCGCAAGGCTCTCGTCGTAGAGGACGATCAAAAAAAACATGAAGGCGAAGCCTAGTCAATGAAATCATGACCATTGACGATTCGTTCATGTGATGATAGATAGAGTTAAAAGCTGCAAATTGCGACCAATGGAACGTAACTGTTTCGAAACTCTGCACATCGACCGACGCGAATATAAATGCAATATCAGGGATATTTCAAAAGACCCGCCCAGATTATGTTTGAGGTCTCACTATTTTTAATCAAAATACGGCGCTTAACAATTATATATATGAGAAAAATTGCGTGATTTAAAAGTTCACCAAAAGCCCGTGCTTTAAATCGACTCATCAATGCCTTTTTGTTTGAGAATGTCGAGATAGCGACACCAATGCTTTTTCTATCCTCGACAGAACCAGTTTCGGGAGTTTTTACACCAACCTTTTTGAATTGTCGACACATTCGAATGATAATTTTCACCAACAAAATTACCAGTTTTGCGATATATTATTCTTTAAGGTCAACTATTTTCATAATAAGTTTCTATAATTTTAAAGCGTTGTTCTATTGGGCAAAGTTCAGCATCTGTATACTTGGCAAATGTCAGATATGACATAGAAGATAACATATATTAATTATTATCTACTGGTATTCAGGCACCACTTTTTAAAGATCTTTTATAAATAAATAAATGTAAATATTTGGTATGCTTAAATACAGTTTTATTAAAAAATCCATCGATAGCCATCAATTTGGAGTATACCATCACTAAATGCTTAGTGGTAGTGAAAAAAAGCTCTTCATGGTAATGTATTCAATCATTAATAATTAATTAAAATTAATAATTAATTAAAATAAATAATTAATTAAAAACTGTGCCCAAGTATGTTTCAGCGAGACTAATTTAAAACTGGTTTCGAACTAACCGGCTTAACAGCAATTCTTAAAGTAGAGGTAGCAAAAAAGACGCCACCCACTTATTTCTCTTAAAGTAGTCAAAGGTTGTGATCAAAAAACCATTAAAAGCCAGCTTTAAACGAGACTATTTTCCTACTGGCCAGTTACAGCGCATAAAAAATGTAAATATACGAAAATACCTCACCGTCGAAACGGTCGGTACTGCGGCTCGCGGCTATTCTGTCGAATTGCAAATAAATTGTAAAAAATGTCACAATAATATAAAGGAGGCGCACGCAATTGTTATTAATGCAAAAATAAAAATAATTTCATTTATTTTTCATAAAATAGAATCTCTGCAGAAGACCCTAACGATGTATGTGTTACAAAAGTTTCATTTCAAACCACATGCAAATCTCCGCTCCAACATTTAAACCATTTTTTCTCCGCACCGCTACCACTTTTGTGCTTCAAAGTTGCGGTTGCAAATATAAGTTTGACCTGGCTTCAGGCAAGATAAAAGTTGATAAACCAAGGACCAGAAAACTGTTTCAATGCACAAAGGGATCAAACGATTGGAAAATGCTTAGTGTGGGCCGGCCTATGCAAGCGAACAATAGGTTGAGCTTATAAAAAAAAAAGACAAAAACAAGAACAAAAAAAAGATGAGGTTGATAAAAATTAAGGCGTGCTAGGATGCAAAAAGAAAGAAGTGTGAATAACATTTGATTTTACCCATCGATTAAAAGTTGAGTGTCATATAACGTGATGTAAAAAGATAAAACTGGCAATGAAATTCCAAATACTTTGGGGAAAGGACATGTTTTTAAATGACCGCCAGCATAAGAGAATTCCCAAGTACCTGTACTCTTTTATTATATTACGGCAACCTTTTTTCAATGGCGTGTTAATATGGTAAGGATGTTTTCACAAATTTGCAGATGTTAGAAATTCGTCAGCCGCAGGTTAAGCTTTCCGGCTCATGGATTAGTATTGCACACATTGAGCGTGCGATAAGTATGTAGTTAACCGAAACCCATTAAAAGCTGGTAGCTATGCATACTTTATCGGTATCTTGATGTTCATGCAAATTTACTTTTCCATTTCCTACGTGTACTGGTCGCGGTAACAAACGTTGCTATTTTGAACGCAATGGATATGGTTACGGCGTGAAAATAACTATATTGGAGTTTCCTGTCCGTGGCCAAACTCTTCTATACAAATTCGTCCATTCGCAATAATTTAAAACATATAATTTTAAAAGACTTACAACGAGCTTGTCTCAGTCATGCAAAATCAGAGCGAATGGGTCTTATAATGAATGAGTATACTCGTAAAAGGACTAGAACTGAATTTATTAAGAGGTCTTCGTCAATACAACAGCTGATTGAAGCTATTAAACTTTCATATGCTTTAAAATCATAGAGAGCTTCTAAGGGCGGCGTAGGTGCGTCCATTTGTAGAACAATATCTATATATACTTACTTCCATATAAGGCCGATTTCGATACCTGGAATAAATCTTAAGCATATCTCTAAATAGGTACTAAGTAGGGCTTTATATCAGAAGCCTAGTCTTCGTGCTAGGACTTGAATAAATATTAAATACATTTCGTTACATCTGATTTGTCTTACGTAACTAAAACAAACTTAATCTAACATTTTAAATAAATAATTATTTAATTGCCTTTATTCTGAAATTCATCTTTTAAAGGTAGTTGCTAAGTTGAATCAGTAGCAATTTACTTCTGGCCTTCTCACGACCACGTTTTGAGTAAAAGGATTTTGTTATTTTTGCAGAAGCTTACTAAACCCTGCTTAGAGCAGTAGAACCACCAGTTGCTGTAAATAACACGAAGTGATAGGATCAATAAACGAACTATTTTGAAGGGTTGAACCAAGAGGAGAGCGGTGCTAGATGAGTAGGTTTAAGCGAGTACCAGGTTGTTCAATAAGTGTTGCGGTTCGATAAGAGCGAGCATTGCTACTAACCTATTTTCTTTTTTTCTTTTGTTATGTTGATACATTCTTCATATAAACGCACGTGAAGTCTGAATTCACTCTGTCCATTAACTTTTTTTGTACAAGACATTTAGCGTCGACGTGTCACGGTATTTTCTACATTGAAAAAATTCGGTATTGGGCCCTAATTGAAATTTTATTTTTGGAAGTTTTAAAAGCAAAGGAAATTTATGAAGAATATTGAAAGTGTATAAGCACTTTTCGCCATCAATTAAGATAGTAGAAAGATGGGCTGCTGAATTTAAATAGGGTCGTATAAGCCTTGAAGTCGATCCGTGTCTAGGGCGTCCAAAAACAGCAACAACAGGAGAAATTATAGAAAAAACACGAGTGACTGAAAGAGATTCAGTAGGAGCCCTAAGTATCTCATTGGGCAGTGTAAGCAATATTTTGACTGAAGTATTGGGTTTCAGAAAGCTGTGCGCACAATGGGTGCCGCATTCGCTAACAATGGAAAAAAAAACACATTCGAATGCTACTTTCGAGACTTGGGTCTATTGCTATTGCTATGATCCTAAATCAAAACAATAGACTAACAAGTGAAGACTGTGAAAGCTTATTTAACAGCCTTTCCAGATATTCGCTTTAGGGATGGTGCTCATAAATTGTAAACTCGTTCTACAGGGTGGGCCATGAACACTTTGTTTTTGAATCGGCTATAAAAAAAACTAATCAATATTTTTTCAAACTTTTTTTTTATATTGAAGATTAAACATTATCATTTATGAATAAAAAATAATATCGTTCAAATGATTGCCACGACTGGCTTTACAGTAGGCCATTCGATCAACCCAATTTTTAAGCACATTTTCGATTGTTTGGGCTCCAATTTCATGAATGGCAACTTCGATTTCGTGTTTTAAAGCATCAATTGACTCTGGACGGTTCGCATAGCATTTAGCATTTGTCCTTAACGGCTCCCCACAAAAAATAGTCCAGCGGATTTAAATCACAGTTCCGAGGCGGCCAATTGGTATCGGAATTTCGGCTGATTATTCGGTTTTCAAAAACCGTAGCCAAAAGTTCGAGTGTAACTTTGTCAGTGTCCTCTTCAATTTTTGGAAACAAAAACTCGTTGAGCATGTCACGGTAATGCTCGCCATTTACTGTAAGCGCGGCTCCTTGCTCATTTTCGAAAAAAAATGGCCCGATGATGTCGCCAGACCAAAAACCGCACCAAACAGTGACTCGTTGTGGATACATTTGCTTATCTACAGTAACGTGTGGATTTTCTGGGCCCCAAATCCAACAATTTTACTTATAAACGTAGCCACCAATGTGAAAATCAGAAAAGAAGAAGAAGACTCACCACTTTGGAAGTAGATTTTCAATATTTTCCAATTTTGTTCAAGCGTATAGCGTCCCATTTCGTAAATGGCAAACCTTTAAGTAAATTATGAACACATTTGACATGCCATTTGTGTTACCATTCTCAAAAAAATAGGCGATTAAAAAAGCAAACGCTATATGGCCCACCCTGTATTGATGCTAAGGATAACTACTGAATAATAAAGTGCACTTCAAGCTATAAAATTGTTTTTTTTTATCGAACCGGAAAACTTTTTGAACAGTATGTGAAGAGGTAGTTGGTGTCGCTTAGGTAACGCCGGTACTCATTCGAAGCAGGTAAAATCTGCTAAAAAATTAAACTTTCATCTTTCTTTAAAAAACGAAATTATTGAGCTGAGAAAATAAATTTCCGTAAAAAATGCAAAAAAAATTGTTTACCACCCTTTGTGGCAAACCTACTAATGTTAATGTGATTAATAATAAACGGAGCGTACCATTTAACTTTATCTATAATACACTTACTTGCCTTAAAGTAGTTTAAGTGTCCACATTTTCTTTTCACCATTTCTACTTCCTGCTTGCACAAACTATAGGAGGCAATAATGAAAATATGTCAGCGTAGCAAATGTAGCATTCAACAGCGGCACAATGGAAGATAGGTCGCAGGCAGCAAGCAAATTTTAAACACTTTTGCATATAATTGCGAAAGTTTTTTAATTAATTTATGCCTCCACTCTACATGCACACACTTTTTGCCTTTTCAACAGCTCGTTGTATGAGGCGAGCGGAAGTTGATGGATTGAAGACGATTAAGCGTGAGTGGAAAGAAGAAGATATGAATTACAACTGAGGGAGTTGAATGGAAATGGTTTCCCGATTTGTGTGATGTTTTATCAAAGTTTTATTGGTTTTTATTTGATAGGCCGATGTATTAGATATATATATTTGGCACGTATACTCTTTTTGGGTGTTTGGCCGCGCTCCTTCTCGTAATTGTGGCGTGCGTCTTAATGTTGTTCCACAAAAGGAGAGACCTACAGTTTTAAGCCGACTCCGTACGGCACATATTTTTATGAGGAACTTTTTCATTGCAGAACAACACTCGGAGGTTTGCTATTGCCTGCCGAGGGGTGTCTGAAATTAGCAAAATGTTTTTCTTAATTTTTGTGTTTCACCGAGATTCGAACCAACGTTCTCTCTGTGAATTCCGAATGGTAATCACGCACCAACCCATTCAGCTACGGCGGCCTATTTATTAGAGCTCGAAATATTTGTCGACATTAGTCGACTAATTGTAGCAGAATTCAACTAGATGAACGCCGCTAACCGTCGTTTTTCGCCTAGTCTGTTTGACGTTGATTTTCGATTAATCGATCCGAGTTAAAATTTAACACTCAGCCACATACTATATATACCTATGTACGGAACACGTAAGCAGATTTGGCATTTTTTTCCAACATTCTTAGGCCCAGCCTTGGTGAATTATTCAATAAAAATATTGTAAGCACAAAATTATTATTCGAAATTTCAAAAACGCAACGTTCAATGAAAGTTCGTTAAATAAAATTCTCATTGTGACAATAGTGGCTAATCGATGCAAAACGACTCTCCGGCTGGTCTAAGTCGTAATTTCGGGAATCCGAATAAGTCCGTTAACCCAATATTAAGTTAGTTGAGTAACTTTAAGAGACCTGTTATGTATGCAGAGGCTTCCCTTGGTACCACATGTCCAAGATATAAAAATCCATAAATTCAGCTATAATTGGGAATTGGCCTTTGTTATGACGACTTTGAAGGTATCAGTCAATTCCGGTTTATTGGCGTAAATCTATCACTTCAGAAATCTACACCAGATAAAGTTTAGAGGTGTCAAAGCACGTGATGTTGTGTTAGTGATCGAACCCATTCCTCTTCGATAGCATAACATATCCGAAGATGTATATACAATTATATTATAGGGTTTTTCAGTAAGAGCGCTTCAACTTTTGAACTTTTTTGAATAAAACACGAACGGTTTGACTTTTTTAACTAATTTTTTTTTTATTATCGAGTTTGAACACATACATTTAAGTATGAAATTCGATTTCTTTTGCATGACCACCGCGTGCACGTTTTACGAAGTGCAATCGTTGAACCCAATTTTCGACCACTCTTTTGCGTAAATCGGCCGAAATTCCAGCAATTTCGCGTTCAATATTGGCTCTGAGCTCACAAATCGTGTCCGGCTTAAAGTAGCAGCAACAGAACGATTATTTTCATAAAAAATTTACACGATTTGCAATTGTTGCTCAAGTGTGTAGCGTTCCATGATGAAATGTATACTAATGAAGTTTACAAATGACAAGCGAAAAATAAAAAATATTGCGTCGTTCGCCCTCCCTATCGGAAAAAAGTTGAAGCGCACCTATTGAAAAACCCTATATATATTTATCCACACATATATATAATTGACAATTGCATCCTGTTTGGGTGTTTGGCAGTCACGCACCAACCCATTCAACTATGGCCTCCACTACTCCAAACCCTTTATATTAATTAGTGAGTTAAATATGAAACAAAATTGACGAAACTTTTTTGAGGCAATTTTTAAATAATACTTACGGAATTTTGTCATGTATGAGCACAATTAAATGCGGCATTGCCAGAGGCAATCAGCCTTAATTTTGTTATTCGTTCCACATGGCAACAAAAGTAGCTAACCAAGCTGGAGCGCTGTGAGATAAAAACCAATGCGAAATGAAATTAAATGAAATTCCGCAAAAATTGTCACTGCAAAAAGAAGTAGTGAAAGGAGTGTTACAAAAGAGTAGCGACACTTTCGGTTTTGGTTGTTACTGCAATTCTAACATTGTGGCATGCTTCAAATTGCCATTTACGGTAAGTTGCACGCGGCATGAGTGTGGGGCTTGACAATGGCAATGGTTTTTATAATGGTGATAAATTTATTTTTTGTTATGCACTATTTTTCTTTTCTATCGTTTTTTTTTTTGGCATTTTCGGATCTTCTCTAAAACTCCATTGGCCGCTATTGCTTGTCTGTCAGTGATTCAGCTATTTTGTCGATTTTATGTGAAAACTTTTTTAACATACTTTTTTACTTTCTCTCGCTGAAACCGGCAGGCACTCAAATTGGATCTATTTCCATCACATACGCTTGTATTTGGTGCAATTTTTCTATGCAAATTTCTTTAATTGCCAAACTTTGATAGCCGTAATTGGAGACAGTTTAACCAAATATTGCGCCATTTTGCAAAAGCAGAGATTAAAAAGAGAAGGCGAAAAATTAAAGAAAATATGTTGCAATGGAAAATAGTGTTTTGATTATTTATCAGCGAATACATTTGAATTTAGTGCACTATTCCATGCGCATTGCAGTGATAACTAAATATAATACATTTATTTTTACAACGTAAATAGTGATGATAAGGTTTTTTTTACATTGTTCGTGTGTAGGCTTCGTGTTAGCTTCTCATCAGTCACTTTAGCTCTCAGAGCACTTCAGAATAACGCCACAGATAGACCAAAATTTATAGAAGCTGTGACTATTAGATCACAGAATGTAACTTTGCACTTAATAATTTCGGTTTGGGTCGAGTTACTGCGAAAATTGGCCCCAACCTACTTGACTTTCACGCAAAAAAGAGACCGCGACCATATCGCGAAACGTATGATTCTGAATGGTAAATCAGACTCAACATTCATCAAACGCATCATTTCTGGAGTTGATGAGTACGACATTTGGTCAGGGTGGAACATCTGTATTCCTTAGTTGATACATAATGATACATAAACCAAATATGCTTACAATGTCGTCAATCCCCATAATCTAACCTACATTCAACAACGAGTAATATCTCCAATAAACCAAAGAAATTATCCTGAAAATATAGGAACTTTTGATTTGATCAAGTTTTTACTCAAATATCCAATAATCTCATTTACTTCCAACTACCCGTAATTGCATTTATAGGCTTTTCTACATTGCCTTTACAAGCATAGAGAGGATCATATATTAATTACTTCAAGTAGCTACTCATTTTTGAGTTTTTAATAAACATTTCTGACTAAAACTTTTTTTTTTTGAGTGTGTTTTTTTTTCTACTTCAAGAAGGTAAATCTCTCCCTCGCAACTGCAGTGTTGTAGTTTTGGATATAAAAAAGCAAATCCCTATTTAAAGAAAAGAAAATACCAAATTTTTATTGAATTACTTAAAGAACGTTGAATGCGTGAGAAATAGTCTTTACTGTGTGTGTTTTTTGAAATAAATACATGATTTTCTTTGTTATTGTACCCTGTGATCAGAAAGCACCGGAAATGTTTAAATAAATCAAAACAGAGTTAAATTTATTGCAAATTTGTTTTGTCTCCTACAAAATATGACCCGTCTGAAGCAACACACATGTGTCAACGTTTAACACAGTCCTCCATGCACCCCTGGTAAGCCGACGAAGGGACGAAATCTCCTTCCACGAAGTGCTAACTTCAACTTGGGAAACAAAAAGAATAATCCAAATAATCCAGTACAATTCAGGCTCGGTGCGATGGCGCGTTTCATCATGTAAAATCTAAGAATTGCTTGCCCACATTTCCGGCCGTTTACGACTTACAGAATTCCTCAAATGTTTCAGAACGGATAAATAATATTCTTTATTGACTGCCTGGCCCGATAGAAGATACTCCCGGTTCGCACGTGCACGGTTCGTTCAAATTAAACATTCTAGGTACTTTTTAGCTTTTTGAAATTAATAAAAAGCTTTTAAATGTTAAGAAGAGTTGAAATAAGATGAAATATTCTTACATAACCCCAAAAGGAGCAAAAATTTAGATATGGACTTCAAAACATCAAATTTTATAAGAAAGAATAAATTTTCAACAGCACTAAAATCTTCCCAGAACGGTTGTTTTTAGAGTTATGTTTTTAATTATGTAATTTTTTTTAAACTTACAATTATGGTAGCTTCAAATTAAAAAAATAAACAAACACCAAATTTACTGGGTATAAAAAAGCAGTAAATTTATTACATAGAGCAAAAGGTTGGCAATACTAGTCAACTATTGTAACGTCACGCACCCTCTAATAGGCGCATCCTTGTTTCTATCCTTCTTGATGTAGTACAGTACTAGTATTATTATATTAATGGGGTATTCCCATGATTCGGGTTCAAAAAAAACTTGTTTTTATTATTTAATTCTGTAATCCTTTCCGAATAATCTACACTAGGAATTTTCGAGAAATCTTGAAATCTCCATAAGTGACGGAGAATTAAAGCAGAGCGCGCACAGGTCAGAATTGACCTACCGTTGCAGCTGGCCTGTCGACTCCCATTGTGCGGCCTTTTGACGTTCCAAGGCTAATCTTTTTTTTCTACAATCTCATTTTGACCGTTCTAAGCCATTGTTGGGGCGGAGGAGGGGGTGTGGCTTTTTGTCTATACAAAGTGTTCAAGTTTTCTAATAAGTCATTAGCCTTCAGTTGATCGTGAACTGCGAAGCAGACTAGTTGTGTTTACCACGTTTCGAGAAACTTTTTCATTTGCAACATGCCAAAAGGACAGGACCATCTCAGTAGATCCAAAAAACGGAGATTCTGTGGAAATCGGTACACGACAGAAACGGATACGTCTTTCACTAGCGCATCGGCTTCGAAGATCCAGCGAGACTATTCAAGCGTTTTTTCTGTGTCGAAAGAGCATGGATACAGTTTTACTAATTTATATTCTGTACTTTTACTCAGTACTTTCGTAACTTCGAATGAGTAGACAATTTGAGAAGAAATGTCCTCTCTTGTCACACAAAATTTACTTTCCATAAGCAACTCAGCTTGCTCGGACTACTGTATGGCTCAAAACGAAGGACAATGAAAACAACTGATAAGGCTTTTATTAGGGTTTTCTAGAGAAAACTTGTCCGGAAGATATACAGATCTTCGCATTGACGATGGCGATGGAACGATGAGCTTTACAACGGTTTAGACATAGTGCGGCGAGTTAAAATACAGCGGTTACACTCTAACTCTGAAAGCATTCAACCCGGGTCACAACGCTGGTAACGATTTAAAAAAAAGATGGTCCTGCCTGTCAATGCACACCAAACCGCCAATGAAACCATTGGGGCTGTGAAGTGGCCGTTTCTATGTTAAGGTCCAGGTTTTGTCCGTTAGGTGACTAATAATGGCAATTTTGCTTTTTTACGTTTCCGTTTAAGTGAAAATAGTTTTCATCACTCTAAAAAATAGAGTTTATCGTACGAAATCGCTCCAGCATTGTTTCGCAGAAATGTTCACGCTTGTTCGATTTGAACTTTAAAGGGCTGACGTCTAAGATAATTTCCCAATATTTCATGTACAATAGTTTTTGCATGTCGTTAGGGCAGCTGCTCTTTTACGTACGGACTGACGCCGATTATCGCGCATAGTCGTAGCGACGAGTTCATTATTTTTATTTGTTCTCGATGTCCGGCTGGGTTCACGCCGTGGTCTTTTTGCCTCCAAATTTGTTAACCAGAACCTTCGCTCCCATGAAGTAATCAAATATCCACTTGGGACATCATGTAAACGTCGATTATGGTAACGTCGAAGAAAATCTACAATGAGCAGTTGCACACGAATCATTGGCTTTGAAATACGCTTCGATTGCGAATGCACTCTGTTCACACGTCCACTGCAACATCCTGAGTAGAAATAACCCGGAAGAATTTCCATTTATTTATTGCAATCTGTTTAAAAACATTTAACAATATTTAAATTTGAAATTAAGATACTCTACGAGAATGCATGGAAAGCATTTTGAGATCTATTGTTGATTTCCTCTTCAATTTGTGAAAAGAAATGGGATTAGTTGTAATTTCTGTAATTAAAGGGTTTGGGTACGATTGAAGTCTTATATCGGGTGCGATTAAAGTATATATTGATTTAACGGGTGGGAAAGTATTTCACTTGAGGGTAAAGGTAATTTGTACAGATTTTGTCTGATTTGATTTTATTTTCCAGTCTTTGAGCCATTGAGTTATTTCATCCCTTTTGGAGCCACATTTGGGAGGGAGTCAATTGCGATTACAGGGGTGCAATTTGCAAAGTTCCGATGATATTTTTCTCAGTAAACGGTAGACCGTGTCAAGTATAAAATGGAATATATAATATAACGCTGCCTTAGGGTACACCAGCTTAACATTCGCAGAGCTCAGATTATTCTACACAAATAATGAAGCTAACGTGGTCCCGCTTTCGCTCATACTTTTAATTTAAGCCCTATATCTGCCACTGAACACCCTATACTTAACAAAACATAAAAATATATGCATCCAGAGTAAGTAATCTCTCTCTAAAAAAGTATATGAAATGGTATTATTTTTGATGGTATGGGTAGAAACTCGAAGTTATATCTGACTTAAAATACGTTTGATTACCTAACGGATCACATCACTTCTTGCGACCATACTTTAGACTATAATTCCGGTATACAGTAGAGATATCGGAACGAAATGTCGAATGAGCCCCTTCGAAAGCAAATTAACGTATTCGGTATTAGTTCGTAGGGGATACGCATGACGCCTATGGGGTCTCGGCGATCTAGAAATTTCAAAAATTCGATTTTTTCGACATTTCGAAAGTATAGTATCTCAAGTATATACTGTGAAATTTTATTCTTTTATTTATTTCTTATTCTTTACACAAAACACGAGTAAAAAATAACCCGATTTTACGAACTTTTTTTCAAACGCGCGCCATTTTGTCAGTTTTTTAATTTTTCGATTTGTTCTAGTTCCGATCATAACTGCACTCTTTCTGATTAAGAACCTTCTTGAATTTTGTGTTTCAGATGAGTACAAGCCTCGAAATCACCTCCGCCATCCGGGTCCGATTTTTCGAGAGGGTCATCTTCAGCGGCATTGTTATAATAATAAAATTTTCATAAAATAAAAAATTTAAACTTTTTATGCTCAATAGATGTAATAATAAACTACGAAAAGTTGAAATATCGTTTTCTTTTTAATTTTTAATGACAAAAAAAATCGTGAAAATGGGTGCAATTTCCTTGCTCTAGAGCACCGGGTCCCCTTAATGACGGCTGTGAACCATTGTGCGCTGGTATACAAATTGAAAAGAAAAAACACACCCACAGATAAAATCAATTCAGTTTGTTAAAATTACATTTTTTTTTTTGCTGTCAATTATGCGCATATTTGTTTTTTCTGAATTATTATAATTTTTTGTGTCATTCCTGTTTCGCATTTTTAACATATCCATTCCATTATCACTGCAGCTAATCAAATTACAATCTAACAGAGCGATAAAGCGGAATAAAAACATTGTTGCAGTGTTGCATGATTGCCCGCGAATAAACAAGAGCCACACCTACTCATACACACACCTACGCATACACGTACATACATACATAAGCAATTTTGCCAGAGCAAATATGTATTTAGTTATAACAGTAAGCCTATGTAAGCTCTGTAAAATTTAGTAATTTATGAATGACTTTAAAATATTTCTAGCCCCGAAATGCTAAAATTTATTAAAATTGGGTATTCCGACTCAGAGATCCTTTCGAGGGCAGCTTTCCGCTTTACTTAGCAAATCTTTAATGAATTGACCGTCAAACTTAAAAAATGGTCACGTGACTTCCAGTTGATGGTGACGGGACTTAATACATTGAATTTATATTCAAAGTAGTACCCTATCCGGTCTCTAGAAGATGCACGATTTACGCCAAAATACTTATTAGAACCAAATCAACGTCCGGGATTATTTACTGAAACGTAATGAAATCAACAATGAAATGCATGGTAGCTGGCAAAAAATGGGGCACATACGAAAAAAATAATCGAAAAACATCGTGTTCTGATTGAAGTGTGCCGCACCAAAAGATTATAAAGCCTGGATTAACAGCCAAGAAAGTTCTGCTGTGTTGTGGTAAGATCTGAAGTTGATTATTCACAGTGGCCCGCTCCCAACCGACCAATCACTAATTTTGGGCCTCGATCGTCAACAATTAACTAAATCTCGGTCGTCAGGACGTGTCCAGAAATGATGGATAGGAAGGGTGTATTGTTACAACAAGATAGCACCGAGCGATTACACAGATTCGCAAAACGGTTCCTCGATTAGATGGTCATATAGACCTATCGGATGAAAAAAATGAACCAATATAAAAAGAAGTAAAACAAATACATATATATAAAGAACTGAAATTAATTAAAAAAACGCCAATACAGGAGCAGTTTCATGTTAAAATGATTTTGGACTCCAAGTCATCCCTTAAAAAAACCTAATTAAAAAATTTAAATGAAATAAATTGTTGGACGAAATTAATTTATTTCCAAATCAAGCTCATACAAAATAAAAACACTCGAAAACTAAAAAAAAATTGAATTAATAAATGGAATCGGATTCACAAAAGCAATGTCAAACCAGCGATTTGAAATAAAATTAATTTAACCCATTTCAAAATATCTATTTAAAGCACTAGAAATAAAAATTATGAACTACCGTAGCAAAGGTACAGACAAGCACAGCTCCATGTCGAAATATATAATATTATTAAGTTGGACTATATAAACTCAAATAGTGATCGCACAGACGGTGGAATACCTTGGCGTTTTGTGGGTTTTTATTCCGCTATTTAAATAACACTGTGGTACAAAAAAAAAAGTTGCAAAAAAACTTTGGATCGGACATGGTGAGGGTTGTAGCTTATGAAAAACTGAAAAGAATGGTATCGGAGAAATTTCCAATACACCCTCAAAATCTCATTTTATGGCCATAAAACCGTTTTTCAGTAGGTTGATGTGAAGAATAACTCCTAACTTCGCCAATTTCCATCCGATTTCGAATTTGCTTCTTTAGTTCGAAAGAACAAAAACAAGCCTTTTTGACAGTGTGTTAACATTTTTTCTGAAATGACAACTGACGAGACTGTAGACGGAAGTATTTGGAATTTTTTTATTTTTTCTATATTTTTTCAACTTTGACATAATTTTTACGATATTATCCGATATTGAGGATTTTTTTTAGTACACTACTGTGTTAGTAAATTTAATTTTGCGTCAAATGAGCTATATTTGACTGTAATTGAATTAAAATTAGTAGAGTTGTGCGAGTTTTAAGATTTTATTTTTGTTTTTTTACTAATTTGGTATGTTGGTATAGCTTACGCTAAATGGGAATAAGGACGTGTTTTGATGCGTTATTATAGATACGTAATATTTATTGGAGTGTATATGTATATATAAGAGTACACTGTACTGCATACAACAGAACTGGTTAGAACTTACGAAAATATCTGACATATTATAGCACTTTTTTTTTCAATAGAAATATGGAAAAGCTCCCAAGTGTACCAAAGTTCACACTGTAAATTGATTAACAAAAGAAGTTTGTTATTATAATTTAACCTTATTAAAACGTCAAAGTTTTATTGTTTGCTTCATTGAAATTCAAGAGATATAAATCAAAACGTTGCCAGCAAAGTCGAATTTCTCAATATTCTCCAATGATATGGCATCATCAGCCTTATCATAAACCAGATGATTGTTATTTTTGTAAAACGGACGCAAACGGTCATCATTATAAAGCTCGAAAGCACATAAAGTATGCTGATGTTGCAACTGTTAAGAACCCCGTAGTCTTGGGCGATATGATTGACTCAACTGCACGAACTGAAGGAAGTTCAACTCATTGCTGATGATGATCAAACTGATAACAATAAACCCGATGATGAAGAGTACTTTCCGTCTGGTTCTAAGTCTTCAGAACGAGACATTGTATCAAATTCAGATTTTCAGGATCTTTCTCGTGATTTACATACTTCTATCGGGAAGACAATCTGAAACGCTCGCTTCTCGATTTAAACAATGGAATTTAGTTGATGACGACTTCAGATGAATGATGATGATCGAATTTCTTACAGAGAAATATTCAAAACTGATGAAGAGAATGACAAATGTACCGTACCATACTAAACTCCGAAGGGCCGTTTCCAATGCATTTTTAAGTTTGGAACCAGTGCCGTTGTGTACTGCACCGTACCATACCGTACAGTGCTGCACTGCACAATACTCCAATAAATATTATGCGTTTATAATGACACTTGTTATTATTTTCATGCTTCGAAACGCATACCAAATCTCGTAGTAAAAAAAAGAAAAAATCTTAAAACCCACACAACTCTATTAATTTTAATTCAATTACAGTCAAATATAGCTCATTTGACGCAAAATTAAATTTACTAACACAGTAGGGCACTAAAAAAATCCTCAATATCGGATAATATCGTAAAAATTATGTCAAAGTTGAAAAAATAGAGAAAAAATAAAAAAATTCCAAATACTTCCGTCTACAGTCTCGTCAGTTGTCATTTCAGAAAAAATGTTAACACACTGTCAAAAAGGCTTGTTTTTGTTCTTTCGAACTAAAAAAGCAAATTCGAAATCGGATGGAAATTGGCGAAGTTAGGAGTTATTCTTCACATCAACCTACTGAAAAACGGTTTTATGGCCATAAAATGAGATTTTGAGGGTGTATTGAAAATTTCTCCGATACCATTCTTTTCAGTTTTTCATAAGCTACAACCCTCACCATGTCCGATCCAAAGTTTTTTTGCAACTTTTTTTTTGTACCACAGTGTAATCGTTAAAAAACGCGTGTAATCGCTTACAACAAACAGGCTTACAAACAATTAATGATTCCTTTGACCAAGCTGGTCTGGTGCTAAGCTCCGTCGCTGAGTTCGAAAATCAACATAATTTTTTGTATGTTTAGAGATATCATCAAATTAACGATTTTGAATTTAAAAAAATAGGCCAAATTTTAAATATATAATATCAAGAATTCAGCAACAGTTTGAAAAAAAATTGTTATATGCCCAATTAAATGTAATTAAATTTATTTACTACCCTTCGCTTGTTTTTTTTAATATAGGTAAAAAAATGGCAAAAATATGAAAAATTTTGATTTATTTTGTAAGAAATATGGTATACAAAAACAACTTCCGCATTTCTTAAAACTTACTTACTGCTGCCCTGCTCTCCTCGTGGAGCATAGGGCTTCTCAAAACTAGGATATCTAAAAATTGTAACATGTAAATGAAAAAAGCCCTTAATATAATATAAAAGTTATTCGCATGAAACTAAAAGTTTTAATTCTTGCAATGACTAAACTCTAGTAAAGTTAAACAAGTGGCAACCCAAAAGCGAATATTTTGATATCATTAGTTGGTTTCCCTTAGTTTAATAAATTTAAATTATATGTACGCATATTAATAACATCCAAAGTCGTTTCCTTATATACCAGCTTGATGCTAAAGTTCTCCGAAAAACCGCCAGATGAGACTCTAAGTCATTGGATTTGAGTTCAGCTCTTTGTGTTTGCTAGGTTGCCAGATCTGTAATCAACAGTCCTTTAAAAATTTTGTTGCCATTGCTTCATACGGATGGATTCAATGGTGCAAAAACCGTAGACATGTTGAAAAGGCCTGAACACCTAAAAAGTAGGGTGGCTGAACATTTACGAGTGGCATGAACGCTTCAAGAGAGATCGTTAGTCTATCGAGCATGAAGAATGTAGTGGCAGGTCGTCGACATCAAAAACTGATGAAAACATTAATAAAGTTCATCAATAACTGCAAATCAATCGATAACCAACATTATTTATGGATCCGTTCAAGACATTGCAGTTAATGATTTGGGTTTGCGCTATGCCAAGTTGCTGCAAAGCTGGTCCCAAAGGGCTTGAATTGCATGCAAAAAGGGGCCGCGTTCATATCGCCAAAGACATGATTTCGAAACGCATCATTACTGGGCATAAGTCGTAGGTTGATGCTCCGAATGAACCAAAACCAAAAAAAAAACGTCGTTTTCAGACCAAAAAAAAATAGCTACATTACAAATGTATTGTACCAAAATAACAAGGGCTACTTAATAAGGGGTTACGACGCGTTAACGTGAAGCAATTTGCCAAAAAATAAAGGATTTGTGGGAAAACAACCGACACACCGTCGCACAATGCAATCGTTATCTATGAATATGTGACCAAAAATTAAACCAATACCATCTAACAGCCATTGAATTCATTTGTTTTGACTTCCTGTGAGTTTTTCTGTTCGACCGAGTCAGAAAACCACTACGAGCAATGTCTTAACGGCCGAAAGGAATTAATGAAAAAATAGAATACGGGTCTGAAAACTACATCAAAAATTGAGTTCCAGAAATGTTTTGAGAGCTGGATCAAACGCTTTGAAGGCAATAATATCATTTTTGAAAAGAAACTTATTTCAAAATTTCTGAATATATTCCGAAAACTTTTTAATCAAAAACGTATTTTTATAATATAAATGGAAAATTATCATATTTCTAAAAAAAAAGATTTTTTTTTTAACTTTGTAAGTTTTTTTAAAACTTTTAATTTCATCGAAAAATTAAGTATAAATACAAGATATCAAATTTAATAATCTTCAATTTTATGCATCACTTGTTTTGATCGGTTAACACATTCTCTATATATATAAATTTTTATGATCTATATTTTTTCTTTAATCCAAAACCGTTATTTAATTATATCTCTGAAAAAAGTGCGGCTCAGCGAGCCACTTTACATAGAAATCGAATATCAGCCTTTTTTTTTTGCCGTAAATGCTCCAGGCTTGGTTTTTTGCACTACGACTACTAATTTTTAGTGGTAGTGAAACAGGGGTTTCACTATCATTAAATCTTCAATTTTTCAGTGTTTTAACTATCTGTGTATGCATTAATTGTTTAATGAACTATACCCATCATTGAAATTGGCGTTATTAGTATTGTGTTAGATGAATTAAGGCTTACGAATTGTTTAGCTTGATGAGATCTCTCTACTTCGTCCGTTTAATCTACCTGCATTTATAGCTATTCAAAAGAGAAGATGAACGATTTCCATTTGGTCGGATCGATTAAATAGGGTAGCCCCACTTAAAAGACTTTGAGCTTTAAACTCAAGATTGACTGCACAAAATCAGTTCAATACAAAGCGAACCATCTTGCGGGGCCATTAAGGTCTCCAATGTACCTATTCAAAGATAAAATATTTCGATTTTTTCTTCGAGTACAAAGAATGTTCACTTACTTATTCTATGCCGGCAACAAATTTCTTACACTCTCTAGCTCACGTTTCCTCTCTCTCCATAGCTGATATTAACTCTTAAGCTCATCAATAAATTTTGTACAAGCCACAGTATGCAGATTGCTTAAATTTACATTAAGTCAGACAGCTACAATTGTTGTGATAATGCAACATAAACACAAAAGCAACAACAGCGAATAACCAAAATAAACACAAAACGAATACAACTTGAAAGGATTTACAGCCAATCCCTTTACTGCTCTGAAACTTTATGTAGTTTGTAAGTGGCAAGCGGCAAGTAGCAGATGAAAAGTGCTTCAAGATGAAATAAACGTAAACGCAAAGCAAAGAAAAGACTAAATAAAATTGCAGTGAAACATTTCTCTTGGATCTGAATGTACAAAGTACATACATAAATTCATTAGCCAAAAATTAAATAAAACTGTACACATTTCCAACCACTTTATTTTGCATCCAAATAACGCACAACACACCTTCAAATATACATAAGTACAGACAGTTGTAAACTACTCCTACTTGCAACGCACTTCCTCCGAACTGCATAGATAGTATGAGAATTCATGAAGAAAGCGAACAGATGTTGAAAATTCACAGAGTGCAACATCAAATACAATTGCAAACAAAAAGGGAATTTGTAATGTAGCCACATAAGTGAAAGGTAGGCAGAGATGGTAAGCGAGAGTTAGATGAAGTAGGATAGTTAGTTTATAGTCGTAGAAGTATATGTAGATTTTGTACAAAGGAAGCATTCCGATAGTTAAAATTTCAAGAGTGCCAGTGCAGCAGAGAAGTTACACATATCAACACACATACAAGAGTTGTGATATTTTTGCTTGCTAGCAGGAGTGGATTTAAATAATATAGGACGTAGCAATGAAGGCTTGAATGCTTTGAAACGCAGCCGAAAACAGAACCCACAAGAATTTAGGCTTATTAGGATGTTACACTGTTTTGATGGCTTCTGAGCGATCCCCGTAATCGAGTGGACTTATGCGCGATTACCATTCGGTTGGTTCAGTGTTCGATGTTCACTGAAATCTAAAGCTAAATGATGAAAAACATATTTTTTTAGCACGTACTTGGAACATTTAGCAACGTTGAATCCAAATTTAATACGCCAGGAACTGTAAGAAAGCTCGTTGTTATCTCCTAGACTAAGTAGAGTATAGTCGATTTTTTTATTCTTTATCGATAGACAAGTCCTGTAGATTTCATGCACTTATCATCGTAATTCGGCGTCTTCGATTATTTGCCCGCTTAAAATTTGAACTTATTTTGCAAAAATTTCGTGAATCATGTTAATGCATACCCAAATATTTTTTTAAAATTTTGGTTTAAAAGCTTAAAGCTTAGAAGGAAATTTGTAGAGCTCTGCTAAAGCTTGAAAGTTTGATTTGTATGATTTTAATAAAAGTGTGAAAAATATATTTGTTTTTTTTTTCTAATTATCAAAAAAATTTTACTCGAAAAGCATTGAAAATATTTATAAAAACACCATTGTTCAGTTATAACAGCCATATTGTCGCATTGTGTCTACATTTATATTCGAACAGCTACTTATCGACTTCTTGGATATTCCATGGAACTTTTCGAAGCACAGCTACAGATTATTGCCAAAGTGGAAAAGAAATTGTGGTAAATATATTAATGGGAGTATACGTAATAAACTCGGGATTTTTAGGAATATTGATATGGTTACAAATCTCTAAATTCGGTGCTGTTTATTTACTACTTTTTTCATACTAAACTTTTTTTATAAAATCAATAAACCAATATGAAAGAAGATTTAGATAAAAAATTTATTCCTAATGTCGATAAATACTCGTAATTGAAAATGTACAAATTATGCAAAAATAGACTGGATCAATTACTTACAATCTTATAGCAATTTTCATTATTTGGGCCACCACGCATCGCTGGATATTTACACTGCTTACACTTATTTCTGAAATATAAGAAAATTAGTTTTGTATTAATGAGTTTGTCTAATGAACTATTGCTAGTGAATAAAAATAAATTATTTTGCGTATTTAAGATCGAAAAACCTATGAACTTAGTGGTCGAAATTCGTCCAATTGAAACCGGCACTTGATTACCATAAAAAGTAACTTTTACGTAAAATTTGAAATATATTCAATGTTTTACTAAACATTTAGTTGGTTGAAAAATATTTAAAGCGAGATGTATTTACTTGTGGGAGAATATAATTTTATACGCCATCCTTCCTTTGAACACACAATTAATTGCTTTTCCATCTGTCAATTCATTACTTGTTTAGCCATTTAAAGTTGACTTGTCGGTGTATTTTTTTTTAACACCGGAAGTACCGAATATCGTGCAGTGATGAAATTATTTGCTTCCGAAGATTTACAAGTAGCAGAAATTCATTAAAAAATGGTAAAAGTAGTAAACAAGTTTGCCTTCATTTTCAACTGTGATTTTGTTGATGGGTTTTAGACTTCAAAAGTCATCGTACATGTGTTGAAGATGAACCAAGCGTTGAAAACGGACTTTCATTACCAAAAAATTTTATACCAGATATCATTAACCAAGTTTTTGTTATTGTTTACAGTGTTTGGTTAACACGCACTTAGCTCCATAGGCACTCCATATTTTACGTGAAGAACGGATTGAAAGAAAATCTGATTCGAGAATGCCGCATCCAATAAAAATTTATTCACAAAAACTCAGCGGTGCTTGATGATCGAATAAATTGAAGTACGAATTATTTCAACACACACCACATTCATCATACTTTGCGCCAAGCAAGGCGAATTCAAAGTTGATGGACAACTATGGAAAAAAAGAAATCTGCGGACGAACTTCGGCTGCCGCGTCAATTCGGAGATTCGGCAGGTGCGTTCTGCACGATCATTTCACATGAATTGACACACTCGTCCAATCAGTCGTTGTTCAGATGGCAACGAAATGTCATTGGTTGATTTTTCGGTATATCACCAACACAATCTCAGTTTGTTTGTAAGCACATCCCAAATGACGACAGCTGATTCTATCGAACTCGCTCAGAGCCGAAAAGTAGACTGTTAAAGATCACACCTCTAAAAGACTGTTCACCATGAGGCGAATTGAATACGAAAGATGGCGTCTTCCTAAAACAATTACTTTTTTTCGCGATTTTTGCAAAGCTGACTCCAATGCAAAACAAAAAAAAAAAAATGTATTGTTATTTGTTACATTTAAACTAAACAAAATAATGAGAACGAAGTGCTGCGTATTAAATTGTGAAAGCACAAATAAATATGAAGCCCGCAAATGCAGTTTCAGTTTTTTTCGCGGTTTAATGAGGATGACGCCGTGGTAAGAATGAATGTCTTTGGTATAATTTCTGGCTTTCGCCTACTCCTATCACAAACAAGTAATTCCCTTTCTCCTTGTTTGTTCATTCTTGGAGTCCGAAGACACAGCGCATTCGGAGGGAGCAGTCATTCTATCATTCTTGGGCGTCCAGCGACTAATTAGATAGAATAGGTGTGGAGCAGTTTTTTGCAGAGGTTACGGATGGTATAAAAATCTTGGAAGCTAAATGGAATAACTGCATTAAAAGTGTGAAAATTATATGGAATAAAAAAAGTAGTTAATTTGAGAACCCCTCATGCTGTTAATTGTTTGCAATAACTTTGGTTGGATAACTTGTGGTTATTTGTGGTATTATAAGCGGCCCAATGACGTACGTAGGTTTGCTAGTCTAGCCTATCGATAACACTGACTTCAAGCTGGCCTAGCCGTTATCCCTTGTTATTTTATAAATAGCAGTTTTGTAACGGAACACCCCATAATTACCTAACATTTTCTATTGAAAATTCAAATTATTTATATGCTCGTTTACGCAATGTAATGTTTTATTATTGGAAAATATTTCCAAATGGCTTGCAAGCCACAACACTGTGTCAGTCCTCACGTACTAACGCCAGACCATGGTAATGGCGAGGTTTCCTCTCTATATACATATGTAAATACTTTGTTTGTCTTTTTTTTTTGGTGCGTTTGCTTGTTGTGCATACGAAATTTGTTGGTTCAAGGTCCACAATAATAAACCGACAATTTGCAAGCAACACTGTTGCTGCAGCTGCCAATTTGTGTTTGCAGTTATTATTGTTAAAGGGATAGCAACGAAATACTTGAAGTTAAAAGACGCGCTGATTCCCAAGCCATTGCCGGGTATAATTGAGGCTCAAACCAAAAACAGTCACCACACCCATAAAAATAACAGTAAAAATACCAAAGCGCAGAAGTTACAACTGTATACAAAATTGGCGCATTCACTTGTAATATTTCTACGAAGGGAATGGGCGAAGAAAGAACACAAGCGAAATGTAAACAGAGCAATGGAGATGCAGAGAATTTGTAGAAGAAAGTTGCACTAGTGTAACAGAAAGGGCAAAACTAACATTTTCAAAAACTTGGACGCAAAAATAAAAGGCATTATTTGTAGTAGTTTACGGTAGTAGTTTTTTGTTTTCCATCCCTTTTTTATTTTATTTATTTTTTACCAACTTGCTTTCGTAAGTTAACTGATTTTTGTTTGCTTTCGTCTGGTGCTGCAAGTGTTGCAACTGTTGCAAGTCCTTACATGTTGTGGCTTGTACGCCAGCTGGGCAGACGGACTTTTTATTTGTACTTAGAAAGAGGGGGATGCGAGAAGAACAAATTCCGCGAAGCGAGTGAAATTGCGCGCATATCGGAAGAAAGAAAGTTAAAACCACACAGCAAAGCCTCGAACAATGAAACTTAAACGAACGAAAATTAAGCATTTGCTTATCTAGCAAGTGCTGCAAATTAGCTTTTGTAAATTGCGAATTAAGACTATGCACTTTTGAGTGAAAAATATTACGTCACATCTGGAGCGCTGCAAGTACTGTGAGAGAGTTACGCAAACAAACCCAAAAAAGAGCATAAACGAGCATGTGACGTCATTTCCGCTATAGAAATACAGCTAATTTGGGCAGATAACCAACAAAATGAAATGAAAACTATTACGGAAAAGTATAGTTCAAGAACACAGTATGAAAAAAATAAAAAGGTTCTGTAACTGTTTATGTTAATATCTGTTATACGACTTCTTCAACGTTTAAGTTTGTTTTTTTCTATTTTTTGAGAGCTGGCGGGTCAAATTTCATTCCTTATTAGGATGGAGCGGCTTATGAAATTCGCCAATTCGCCAGATTCTCATATTTCACACATAGCCTTTTTGTACGTTCCCAACTTGAGCATACTAATATTATTTCGTGACCTTATCAGCACGGGCCACCCAAAATCAGTAACCACCAAATATTCTATCGAAATTGGTTGTAAATGTATCAAAAATTAACTGAAATTATCGTTGAAATTCATGGAGTCGGAGTTGAATATCTCCAAAACTTCAATTTATCGCATATTAACTGATCATTTGGGGCTTACGAAAGGTCTGTGCACGTTTCGTTCCGCACAAATTGGCTGAGGACCAAAAATTGCGAGAAAAGACGAGCACTTCTTTTACAACTTTTTAACTGGTAATGAAATGTGGTGTTTCCAACATGAATCTGAAACTAAGCGTCAAAGTACCGAATGGAAGGCCCAACACAAAAAATCGCGTTTGGAGAAGTCAAAAATCAAGTCGATGTTCATTTGTTTTTACGATTCCAAAGGAATTTTCTACAAGCAGTTCGTGTCAACGGGCCAAACCGTCAATGTAATTTGCTATCTTTGCGTTTTGAAGCGTTTGTTGCATCGCAATCGTCAAATTCTCCCTGAATACCGCAAAGGAAACATGAGTCTATTTAGCAATGTCTGTCTGCCCGCCTGTCTATTTTTTCTGGGATGACGGCCATGAAGAGTAAACTCTCATAAGTAATGCTATACCGACCTAACAGTATTCACGACTTGCAGCCCTTGCACACCCTTTCATTATTTACCGCTCTTCCCGCGGAATTGCCAAGACCCTCTTCAAGCTGGGTAACTTTAGGCTGCCAGTTAATGTTGGTGCCTATGAAACTCATCACGCTTTAGATCATAAATATTTTAATGATGAGCACAAATTATCTTCCAGTTATCAGCTGACTGCAGCACAAAATCAACAATATTATCTCCATTTAAGATTTAAAAAGTTTTCGGAAGCATAGCGTGGGCATTGGAACATGTCGGGATCAACATTTTTTTACTTTGTACCACCATGATTCCTTTCAAGCCAAGCTCTAAGGATGGGTAATAAATAGTATGCTCATCTGCCCTTAGTTGTCTGTTCCACTGGTCTTACCAAAGTGCAATTGAGCAGTGTCTTTCTTGTAATTGAAGATTTTTTCTGTTTCCCATGTTTTTTGATAATATAGC
Source organism: Anastrepha fraterculus (assembly GCA_037575425.1). Lineage (NCBI taxonomy): Eukaryota > Metazoa > Arthropoda > Insecta > Diptera > Tephritidae > Anastrepha > Anastrepha fraterculus. Next base: position 28,419 of record JAYXIM010036709.1, on the reverse strand, counting down.
TAGGGTTTCTAGAATACCCTGCCAGCAAGCTATATAAAGCGAGTTTTTAAAGTCGAGAAATTTTTTAGATTTAGATTACTTCGAGGTTTGCACTTCCACGTCATGGTATTTTATGCCCTCTGCTTATCATAGTACCTCATCCGGACCCAGTTCTCTTACCAAACTCAGCATAGAGATAGGTTGGATTGAGCGTATGTGCCTTTCTTTTAGCTGCATTTGACCGAGATGCCTCAACCTTCTCCTATAGTGGTTCATTCGAGGAGAAGGTGCATTGGAGTCTCTTGGGATTGGTCGCAGAAATGTGAAAAATCAGTTGGTGTCAGTTAAGAGTATCGCAAAACTTGGTGCGAATTAACTTCCCTTAGCCTTAGCTCTTCACTCCTATCCATCTCCTTGATGGTGTGTTATCCCATGTCTGCATCTTCTCCGCAAGGCACGCTGTTATTGAACCTCAATTTAAACTTAAATATTTTCTGAATTGGTTACTTAAGGATACCGTGAAATATGTACATATAATTGCTTGACGTAAAACATGGGGAGTAAAAAGTTTTCAAGCTGAAAAGATCAGATCTGACCCGGCCCTAGAAAGTTGAAAATCCACTTTGGACTCGACTTAGGATAAAATTGTCATATGGAAGCCACCAGAAATAAGAAATATGAAGGAATTCAATTGTAACACTCGCTTATTTTGCTGAACCAATAATAACGACAAAACCGCTGAAACTGGAAACTGTGCACCCATATTGCCTTTGAAAAGTTTAAGCGCAGAGAATGCTTGCGGCAACAAAACAAAGAGGAAACAATAAATGAAATGAAATTCAAAACAAAAAAAATGAAAAAAGTTCAAAATAAAATTAGGAAAATAGCAAAATAAAATAAAAAGGCGTGAACGAGAAGTCTAGAAGGGCGAACTTATTTTGTATAACCATTAAATGCTCCAACCGGAAGCGCAAACAGTGCTCCATTTGTGTATGCGTGTGTATGTTGTATATGTGCTGTTGAAAGTGTGAATGTTTCCACTGACTTTGGTGTGTTTTAGACAGTAGCAAATATGTACTGCACACATACATATCCATCCACACATGTACCTAATGGCAACAGAGTATGCTGAAATATACCAAAAAAAAGCTACTTCAGAACGGGTGATAATACGCAAGATAGCAAGAGAGCGTAGCCTGCGTTCATGGCAGGAGAAATGGAGCTTGTCCTCCAACGGACGCTGGACGTACCGTTTGATTCCCACAATTTCCAAATGGGTTAACCGTGAACATGGACAGTTAGATTACTACCTGACCCAAATACTGACGGGACATGGGTGCTTTAAATCCTACTTATATAGGTTTAAGCACGAAGACGACCCGTACTGTTCCCATTGTGCACCAGCTGTAGAAGACGCAGAACATGTTTTCTTTGTCTGTCCGCGATTTGTATTCGAAAGGGAGGAATTAAGCACTAGGGTGGGGAAGCCAATTTCGGCTGATAACCTAGTGGATATTATGTTAGAGTCAGAAGAATATTGGTCCGCTGTATGTAATATGGCAAAAATAGTAATCTCCAAACTGCGTCGCGCTGAACAACAGCGCAGATCTTCATGAAGAGGCAATAGGCCGCTCCCCCTCCCGTGAAGTACTACTTAACGGTTGTCCCGCGGGAGGGAAACGGAGCTGGGGTGGGTTTTTAGTGGGTGAGCCGAAAGGCAAGTCTCACACTTTTCGGCTTTCAATGCTTTGTGCCACCTCCATAAAAAAAAAAAAAAAAAAAAAAAAAAAAAACACATGTACATATTGATGTGCCAGTGTGTGAGTGATACATTGTGTCGGCATGACATCTACAGGCTCAGCAACACGACGTGGGCGCGTGTAAGTTACGTTCATGTATGTGTGCGAACGAACAGATACACTTTTGCACACAGCCTGGATTAAATATTTTCACTCATTTAAATTTGCGTTCACCCTTTGTTTGTGTTGCTGTGTGTGCTCAAAACTCGCACCCTTCGCAAGCACTTCAATCTTTCTGTTGTATAGTATGTATTTGAGTGAGCATAAAAAAGTGTGTTACGTGTTGGAATTCATGTATGTACGTACATTCCATTCTGTAAATGCGCGAAGGTATGTATGAGGGTGCATTTTAAAGCAATTATTTATGTCTGTATGCTTGTAGATTTGTTTTTATATTCACTTGCATTTCAATTTGAGGACTTTTGCATGTGAAGGGCTCACAATTTAGGCAAATTTAAACTTTTTTGTAAAATGGAATTGCTCAAAAAGGCCGAATTAGATGAATCCATATACTTATTTTTTATACCAGTTAACACTAGCAGTAGGACATTAAAAAAACATTGCAGCACCCAAAGCTATTCCAGACTTGCCTTGACGTATTTAAATTATAATAGCTAAAAGCCAGGAAAAGTGTTGAATATAATGTACTAAAGGAAATTATGGTTAATTGCATCGAAATAAATCTTCTGACAATAAGTTAACTTAGAAATAAATCTCTGAGTGCAACGATAACTGGCTGCATATAAAATATTAATTAGCATATGATACGAGCAGCAAGTATCGATTGGCTGACGTTCTAAATCAGATAATTTTTTCAGAATGAAAATTAGGAAACGAGTACACCTGCTTTTCAGGAAAAAAGAGGCTTTAAGAAGGATATTTGATATAGTGAAACCTTTTTGCAAAAAACCGGTAGGCTCTTATTCGTTTGGCGATAGGAAGCGATCATAGTAGAAGGTGCTGAGATACTTTTCCGATACGCTTTAAAATGTCAAATGGCTTTCGAAGGTAATAAATTCCATGATTAGACCAACAATAGCTGAAAATCATGTTTGCACAAAATCACCCGCGTTTTGAGCTGCCGACAGGTATTAAAACCGTCGAGGGAGTCATAGTATATCGTCGGCTGATTACAGCTTTGCGAACCAATTAAATTCTCCACTAAAACAAATTGAGCATCTGCGCCAGCGTTTTCATTGTCCCTAAAATATACAGTGTGCGTACGCTCCTTGAGGACCACTTGCAGGTAAAACGAATTAGCTTTTATTTTGAACAAAATTTAATGAAACTTCACGATCTAAAGGGTTTTCCAATAAGAGGTGTTATTCCCGTAAAAGATCAATGGTTTCGTTGCTTGTGTGGCACGTTTTGTTGAAAATAAACGGTGCCCGGATCAATACCATCCAATTACGGCCATTAAAAATCGTTAAACATCTCCCGATAGCGCAATCCATTCACCGTAACTGTTGCTCCAGCTTCATTATCGAAAAAGTAAGGTCCAATGACTCCGCCGGACCATAAACCGCACCAAACAGTCACACGTTGAGGATAGAGAGGCTTTTCAACATTAACTCTTGGATTTTCTGAGCCCCAGATTCGACAATTTTGCTTGTTGACTAAGCCTCCGACGTGAAAATGGGCCTCATCACTCAAGATGATTTTCGATGGAATTCTGGACCATTTTCATGCATTTCAACGACCCAATCAGCAATGACAGCAAAGACACGACGTTGTTGATGATCGGCCGGCTTGAGTTCTTGTTTTAACTGGACTTTATAAGCCTTAAGATCCAAATCTTTATGCACAATTCGGTGTAATGATGTTTGCGGAATGCCTAATTCCAAAGAGAAATGACAAACCTGGGTTTTCTTCAACACTTTCGGCTACAACAGCAATATTTTCAGCTGTTCTTGAGCGACGTCGTAGACGAATGGGTTGGTGCATGACTACCATTCGGAATTCACAGATAGAACGTCGGTTCGAATCTTGGTGAAAACATCAAAATTAAGAAAATCATTTTTCTAATAGCGGTCGCCCATCGGCAGGCAATGGAAAACCTCCGAGTGTATTTCTGCCATAAAAAAGCTCCTCCTCCCCCCTGTCGGTCCCTCCATTTGTGGAACAACAACAAGACGCACACCACAAATAAGAGGAGGAGCTTGGCCAAGCACCCAAAAAGTTTGTACAGAAATAGGTGAACAAATTTGAGCTGTTGGGACAAGTATTGCGGTCCGACAAGGTCCTTCACGATGATCCAAAAATGTTCGACTTTTACGAACCGTCTCTGCCAAACTTTCACCATTTTTATAGCGAATTTTAATAATCAAAGCGTTTTATTCATATCGACCATAATGGTATTAATTGAAGCCTTCAGAGAAGAAATGGTGTTATGAGGCATTCGTACTAATCCAGGGCATAAAGGTATTGGAAGTTAGGCGGCCAAAAGTTCGATGTTATGAGGTCATGGAAATTTTCAGTCAACTAACCTTACGCCTTGGCTTTGTGTGAAGGAGCAGTATGTATGGGCAGTGACACTCTATAACTTCGATTCATGCAGCAGAGTTCACACGAAATCCTCCAATAAAGAAGTGTAGTAGCATGTCATGTCCTTTGTTGCTCACAACATCCAAAACCATAGCAGTGGTGGGAAACTTCGTGTACAGGACAAAAGAAACCTCAGTAGGATTTGAATATAGCCATCTGTCATTCTGGTCATTTGTGCGGCTGGTATATTGGTATCGGTCAAAAATTTTTTCGTCAGAAAAAACTCTAGCATATCAGACCTTTCAGTGTTTAATTTTGTCTAGAAGGCGTTTTGATCGGACAACTCGCCCTTCTCGTGTTTGCTCCGAATTTAACTGCCTTCTGCACGTAAAGTAGAATTTAGACCGAAGATCTTCCTGGAAAACTCCTCTGATAACACTCTCAGAAATATTAAACTCCCGCGAAAGGACACTCATTAATTTCGAAAGGATCGGAAAATTTCATTGATCGCTTACACTTGTGGAATACATACTGTGGATCGGATCGTGTCAGAAAGGTCCTCGTGTTTTTTTGCGTTTTGGAACAGATTTGACATCGTTGCCACCGTCAAGTACTTCGTCGGGAGGCGGTATGAGCATTACATTCAATATCAGTGACTGTCCTGATGAAATACGTCACAAATTGTATCTACCTGTTATCACTCACTGTCAAATCATTTCAGGAGAGCGCCATCTCTGCCGGATCATTGCGTCCTCTCCCACCGTGTCTCTGTTTCAAATTGTGTGTGTCAATGTAAGCGGCAGTATACAGCTGAGCAGGCCTTGAAGTTCGAGCAAATAATGACCCCGACTCTTATTTTCCTTCTTTACTGCCACTCTGCGGCGGTCACAAATATGTCGCACAGTTCTATTTGAAAGACGCCTCCCAACCATCAGAGTGTCAGTTTGTGTAATGAACGTTAACGCCTCGAAATAATTTCTGGAGCCTTAGCTCGTCAGGTTGTGTTTCAACACCTCCCTCCCTTTTTGTTGGAAGAATGGTTCCAAAAGTCTTATATCTACCGTAGATCTGAATTCATAACATCTCTAAAAATACTTATTGAATGGGAATAGGCACACATTTGAGTGTATGGATAAATTTGGAGCTTTTCAAGATACATAGCTTTAATTTTGATAGATCTACCGCCAACCGAATGTTGTGATATTTTTATCATGCCAACGGTTTTGAAAAAGTTTCAAAACTTAAGTCTCATTTGTCGCTTAAAATTGTAAAGCGTCTCGTTACCTAATGGTTTTATTCCATAATACTCGTACGTTCCTTATTATTGCACTTTCCCTGTGATTCGCCCACGTCGTTAATCGATGAGGCAGGGTTGAAAATAATTTCGAGCCTTATTCTGCGTGACCAAAGAAATATTTGTAACTCCGCAATGTAGAGAACTATACAATGTTTAGATGCTTTGAAAGATCACCTAAGTAGTGAAAAATAAATAAATTTGCGAATAAAGAGTTGTGCCCCATGGCAGCTTACAAAACATTCTAGAATTGCTTTTTTCAGATATTGTCATGTGATTCCAGAATTATTTGGTACCAGAGGTTGCACAAATAACACAAATTAAGAAAAATATTTTCATCTGACCAGTGCTACATCTCAGCACCGTCGGTATCGATCTAGTGTAGGGTAGAGAAAGCGATCAAACCTATTTTCGATCAATACCTGGGCTGCTGCGTGAAACAGAAAATTCCCTAGGACACTTCATCAAAGTAAGGAAGAGCTAATCCAGAGAAGATTTATAATGGCTTTCATGTGTGTGATGCACTTAAAACTTACCTCATTATGGCAGTACAATTTAATCCTTTGCTGAAAGAGTACTCACTTATATGTATTAAATGGCAGTAATAAAATGCAGTGCATTGTTATTTAGCCTGAGAAAATTCGAATTAAAAATAATGAAATTTCGCATATATACTTTCTCATATTATAGAGAGCCAAAGAGGAAAACTCTCTTAGCTTGCGTGTTAAAAAAATTAATTGAAAAAAGCGAAAAGAAATGCAAAGTTAGTGTGGCATGCAACAGCAGCGGCACGAATATTTCGAGCAGAAGACCGACAAGTAGGAGCCACAGTGTGAAGCAGCTAAAGTGCCAAAAGCAACTAGCAGCAGGAGATAAAGCAAGAAACAAAAACAAAAATAAATGCAAAAGTGGCAATAAGTTTGTCACCAGCAATGATGGTGTCAACAAAAACAAAAAGGAACAACAATAACACCAACACCAACAATCCAAGCGATGGCCCAGGCATTTGCATAAACTTGAACGCTGCATAATTCGCAAAGGTGTCAGGCAATTAATCTTCCTTATGTGACGCACACACATGCACATATGTTCATTTTCACACATGCACACACGTATACATAAATTGGTTGCATGCAAGTGTTTTTTAATGGACGAAGAGAAGGGATGAAATGAAAGGTAAGGGAACAGCAGCGACAAACCACATCAAATTACGGGTTTGAGCTCGAATGCAAAATGCATATATATGTGTGTTACGTGTGCTCACTGCTTTGTTTTTAACTCCTTAACTCAGATATGTAAGAAGCACATTGCTTGTAGCATAAATGGGTTTGCGGTTTTTACTTAACGCGTGCAATGCCTGTATGCATTTGTGTGTATTTGTGTATGTGCGATGTATGTGTGGCTTTTCTTGCACCTTTTGTCGGCTTTAGTGGCCATTAATGAAAGGCATAAATTCAATTAAACAACTTTAAATGTTGCAATAAAGCGGGCAGTCGAGCAAGTAGCATGCGACGGACATACATACGTACATACACATGATGCACCGTTTCCCACCTGATTGATTGATGAATTCATTGTATTCATAGGCAGCTCATTTTATTTGTAATTTTTTTGTCTCGTTTTCTGTTTGCCGCTGATTAATGGCGAGCAAAATGCCACCGACCTCATTCTGCAAGGCGTAAGAAGTTTTAATTAAATTATGCCACTTAATAGGTTAAATGAGGACTTAATGACTCCGTTAAAAATCGTGTATGTACAGATTAAAAATGTAAAATTGAAAACAAATTACCGAAATAAATTAATTTTCTCTTCTATTGAAAAATATGAATTTTACTGAACTGTTGCTCTGGCAGAGCTTTAATAATATTCAGTTTATAAAATTTACCTCACATGTTGACAGGCGGGCGCCGTAGTCGAATGGGTTTGTGTATGACTACCATTCGGAATTCAAAGAGAACGTAGGTTCCAGTCTCGGTGAAATATCAAAATGAAGAAAAAGTTTTTTCTAATAGCGGTCGCCCCTCGGCAGGCAATGGCAAGCCTCCGAGTGCATCTCTGCTATGAAAAAGCTCCTCGTAAAAAATATCTGCGGTTCGGAGTCGGCTTGTAACTATAGGTCCCTAAATTTGTGGAACAATATTAAGACTCTCACCACAAATAGGAGAAGGAGCTTGGCCAAACACCCAAAAAATATATATATATATATATTTAGCTGACCAACTAGAACCAATTGTGAAACAAAAGAAGTGTACCTTTTCTCCAAACACACAAGTAAAAGATAATATTGCTTTTTATCAATCGATACGAAAAAACCACTAGAATTCAGCGATAGAGGCATTTGCTGTTCAATTTTTTTCTAAGTGTAAGGTATCAATTCTCAAGGATGAAATAGTTCTTCTTCTCGATTAATTCACTCGCAGTGGCCCTGAATTGATGAGTGGCATATGAGTGATTTCTGTGCTTCGATAGAGATATACGGCTGCTGTCACAAAAATTATGTCGACTGTGATGTAATACTCAATGCTTACATACACTTCAAGCAGCTTCCATAGCACCTACCATATATGTACGACCCAAAAACGTATTTGGAAGCAATCTAGTGCAAAGTAGGCATTATGAGATTACTTCAAAATAGCTCACCAAAGTTAATAATAAATTAATTTGTGTATATATAGGGTGTTTTTTTTTAGAGGTTAGGTTTTCAAGTTGGCACTACTTTTTTCGTAGATGGTCTTTTTGACAGCTGTCACTTGATTTATGCTCAGTTTGGTTTGCCATTTCATAATGAATAGACTTACACCTGAACAACGTTTGCAAATCGTGCAAATTTATTACGAAAATAATGGTTCGGTTCGCGCGACGCATCGAAGAAAATTTTGTTCAGCGCTGAAGCTCACTTTTGGTTGAATGGGTATCATTTTTAAAACATAATGGCAAACCCTTATCTTTATAATAAAGCTAAATTCTTGGCCATAACATTAAATTATATACGTTTTATTTCATCTTGAAAACCTAACCTCTAAAAAAAACACCCTATATAATACATATATATTTTTTATAAATTATTTCATAAACTGGTGGTAAAGTTCAGCGAACGAAATAATATCTACATATGTACATGCTTATAATCATCCAACTCAACTAAAAATGTATTTTTAATAGTTATTAAATTGACTCGAGTTATAAAATATTTTTACCAAAAAACACACGAAAAATAAATAAATGTAAGCTAGTAAGCCAAGCCGAAATAAATATTTTGCAGGTGCGTTTGTATAACAGCTTGCGTAAACATGTAAATACACGCGATTCGTAAACTCAAACATTTACCCGAATATCCCAATAATAATTATTAGATGTCTTATTATATTGTTTGCTTCGTTTTAATTTCAATAAATCACAGTTTAATATGAATAAAGGAAAATTCGCCCCAAGTTGGCAGGGCGAAGAAAATTCCTTCGCTCGGTAGAATCTAGTGAGCGGAAAAAAGGTCATAACAGGTCCAAGTGCACGAACCTGGTAACGAGCTGTATGATGCGCCTACGAAATACGGGAAAAATATGTATGTACAGTAGGGCAAGTCAAATGTTTCCTCTGCTTGGTTTCGGTTACTTATTTTTAAGAGATTACTTACTCTTAATTTTATTTAATGATCCTCAATAAATAACCTTTTTTATTTCGTTACTATTTTTTGGAATAAAATGTATAAAAATGATTTTCCAATAAGAGGTGTTATTTTGATATTCACAGAAAAATGCTATTTTTTAATATAAATGATCGGATGTTTATTTCATTATAAAGAGGAAGGTATGCCATTAATAGTGGAAAATAACATCTGGCAAATGACCACCACGACCATGATTACAGGACAATATCCTTTTCATGAAATTTTCTATAACCGAATTGCAAAGTGGCTGCCCTATATCCTCGATAGCCTCACGAATTCCTTCTTTGAGGTCTTGAATCGACCCTGAGCTGTCGTATAGCGTCAATGGTCGGTTGAATATTGTAATAAATCGGTTGTTAACCGCACTGTATAGCAAACTGTACCATCTTGTTAGAACCAAATGTCAACGATGCTTAGCTGGTTAATTTTTGGAAACAAAAATTCAGTTAGTGTGACTCGATAATTTTGAAATAAATTAGGACAATGATGCCGCCAGAATTATTTTCGCAATTTTTTTTAGTAAGTAAATGTTCACGATTTGGAAGAGTTGTTCTGTGATTAGAATTTGTATATGAAACCCAACAAGAAACATTAAAAAAACTTCTCAATAGTATTAGCCCTCAGACACATTTTCCGGGTTTCAGTTGAATTTTGGTCAGTAGTTTATTAAATAATTTCTTAGAATGCATCATATATCAGTTTTAGGAAAACGAAATCCATTATTTTCTCGATAGATGGCTGTAATGATCGATAACTCGTAAAGTGTTGATTAAACAATTTAAAGTTTATATTCGCTGTCAAGGTGACATTTCACACTAAAAAAATTATTTTGCTATTTTGTGTTTGTTGCAGTCAGTTGTGAGTTACAGGGTGTTAACAATTGAAGTAACAAAAAGAAAATTGACACATTTTACAGTTTTTTTTTTTTTTTTTTTTTTTTTGATAAAGGCGAAAATACCAGGCCGCTGAAGTTGTCAATAGTGTTTATGGTGCCGATACTATAAGAGCTAAATACGTACAATTTTTGTTCGTCGATTCCGTTCAGGCATTCTCAATGTTAAAGAAAATGTTGATAAAATCGCATAAATAATCAAAGTTGACCAGCATCTTTAAAGTCGTAGCATCACCCAGGAGCTAAAGATCGACCATAAGACAGCTTTAAGCAATTTTAGGAAAAAAAAGTACGCCAAAATAATGGATTTCTTTTTCCCCAAACTAATATATTTATTTATTTCAGAATGTGCAGGCATGTGAGTAATCTTTTTTATGATGAACTAAAGAAGCCAAATGTCTTCGCTGAGCCTCAGTTGGTTTTAATAACTTAAAACTCTTAAAATTTATTAGTTTATTCGCCTATAATCTGGTAAATAAAACGAAAAATAAAAAAAATGTAAATTCGTGCTGCGGCATTCGTTAAGATATATCAACATTTCATATGCCGTGGGAAGCAGCTGAGTGTCTTCTATGGAATGGCATATAAAACTTTTTTGCCGAGTACTATAAATAAATGGAAATTTACTGGTAAGCATACAGAGAACTTTATTAAACTTCTTATTGTACAAAAACTCTTCTTAGCTTAAAGCTTACCTAAAATTGGATAATACATTTAATGAGAATGGGAGAGAGTTAAACTAGTAATGTATGCATGTGTGAATTTGGGTTGAATGGAAGTTGAATGTGAGAATGTATGAAAAGTGTGGGTGGGACAAAATAGAGTTTCAAATAAGGGTAAGCACGAGTAAATAAATATAAGAGTACAGCTAAGCTGAATTAAGGTTAATATTAAACTAAGTTCAAACGTATTTAAGGCTTTAATGTAACCAAATGCTACAGTCTATGAAAAATACAGATTTTGAGGCCACTTCGAAATTTGTAGTGTGCAGTTTTTTCCTACTTGACAAAGCCTAAGAAAAACTATATTCCAAAATTTTTTCACGCAGTGTAATATTATGATGACAAATATAGTGAGTATATTTTTTCTAGAACATTTTACTGCTGGTGTTTGTTTTACAAATGCTTTTTAAATGAAATAAGCTAAAATAAGATAGGCGCTCAAGCTTATCAATCAGTCATCAGCTCTATCCGACGTCTGCAATATAAAAACCCGCGGAGCAAACTAAACGCGCCATACTACACCACAAGAAAAAATTATAGGACTAACTTAACCAAATTTATTATATTTTTCTTATCAGTTTAGGGCTAACAATTAATTTATGTTTTTAATATTTAAACTTTTAATGATATATGTTTTAAAACTATACTGAAATAAGCTCATATTTCACGAAACTTAAATTTATGTATTATTATATAAAATCGATAGAACAAAAAAATTATAAGACAAGTGTAATTGCAAGGTGAAGTCCAAAATAAACAAGCCGGGCGTCATAAAGGAGGCACTCGGTTCAGTGGAAGCGAAGTTATTGCGTCTAAAGTGTCAATAACACAACCATATGTCATTGGTATAAAAGTGAGTTTCGAACAAAAAACTCATATCAAATTTTGTTTTAAAATCGGTAAAGGTTTCCCGAAATATTTGAACTGATGAAAAAAGTTTATGCCGATGATTGTCTACCTCGTGCCAGAGTTCGTGAGTGGTTTACACGTTTCAGAGATGGTTGTGAAATGACAATAACATACGTGCCGCCCAAAATCAGTAATCACCGAAAACTCCATGCAAATCGTTCGTAAATTTATCAAAAATGAACCGAAATCATAATTGAAATTCATGGAATTGGAGTTGAATATGTTCAAAACATTGATTTATCCCATTTTAACTGATCAATTGAGCTTACGAAAGGTCTGTGCACGTTTCATTCCGCACAAGTTAACTGAGGACCAAAAATTGTTCAGAATTCAACATTCGACAGACCTTATTAAAGAGGCGAGAAGAGACAACACCTTTAAACCATTGTAACTGGTAATGAAACGTGGTGTTTCCAACATGAACCTGAAACTAAGCGTCAAAGTGCCGAATGGAAGGCCCCAGACGAGCCACCACCCAAAAAATCGCATTTAGGGAAGTCAAAAATCAAGTCGATGTTAATTTTTTTGTTCACAAGGAGTTCGTGTCAAGTGACCAAACCGTCAATTATATTTTTTATCTTGGCGTTTTGAAGCGTTTGTTGACCAGAAATCGCATTTTAACCATCAATCACTCACCGTATTCGCCTGATATAGCTCCCTGTGACTTCTACCTATTCAGAAAATTGCATTTGGCCATGAAAGGAAAACGTTTTGCGCCCGTAGAGGCCATCCAACCGACATTCTCAACGACATTCCGGTCGATAAGTTGAAACACTCTTTCGAAAAGCTTTGAGATCGCGCAAAACAGTGTATCGAGGCCAGAGGGGACTATTATGAGTAAATAAACTTTATTATTCCAATAATAATCGCACTTCTAAGGGTTTTAGCGCTATTAAACGGTCTTCCATTTTTGAAAGCCAATTAAAAAGTGTTGTCCATATATTTTCGATTGCGTTAAGGCCAAAGCTGCATCAAACTACTCTAAAATTGGATTTGTTTCGCTGCCAAAAAGTCTTTAGGATCCGCTCGCAAAATTCGTTGGGCATGACGCGTGGTAACTTCCAAAGGGTGTATAATTTCAGCAGGGCTATTTTATTTATATGTAGGGAAATGCTGAAACTTCATGCTAAAGCTTCTCCTTGCTCAAATTCAGACAATTCTTTTCCATCTGGCAACCACATAAATTTCAGAAAGAGATAAAGCAACCGAAATTAGTTATAATATAATAATTTTAACTCACATTGCACACTTTTAAATTAAAAGCAATCGCTTTTGGTCTTTTAATTATTTCGCTTTGCAACGAACAAGAATTTGCGCGTTATTAAAATACCAGCAATAAATGCCGAATAATTTTCGTTATAAGATACCGTTTTAAACATATAATCAACAAAGCGATATTGGGACGTTTTTCTATTATTACTTTAGTAGATCTCATTATAATAGTCTTGGTCTTCATTTTTTGTGCCTGTATATAAGAAATAACAACCTTCATCGTGATCTTGGCATACCAATTGTGAAAGAAGTAACGAAGAAATTTGCCATGGCTCACAAAAAAATCGTATGAGTTTTGAAGCCGAATTTTTCAACAATAGTAGCAACTCCATAAGATCGAGTAAGTGAGTAAAATGCTTCTTAAAACAAGTTAATCTTTCAAATGGAAATTTATTAGTATCCTTTTGTATATCCCAGATGAAATTGTACAAAGCTTCTAAAAAATTAATAAGGATTGTTATTAAAAAAATAAAAAAACTGGCTTGAAACTGTAGGTCTCTCCATTTGTGGAACAACGTCAAGACGCACGCCACAAATAGGAGGAGGAGCTCGACGAAACACCCAAAAAGGGTGTACGCACCAATTTTATATAGATATATACATAGATATATATATATTTTTTTAATTTAAACAACTATATAGTTGTGGTAATTGTTTTATAAAAGCAAAGTAAAAACATTTCTTTTAAAAATAGTTCAATTAAGTAAACTTCGCAAAAGCTTGCACTATAGCGGGGAGTTTTGAGCAAAATAAACATGAATAATGAATTTCTTCTCAACCTACATACCATTTGGAAGTGCCGAAGTGCTTCGATCTCGAAACATCAAAGGCCAAAAGGCAGAAACATATATTTTCTTCCAAAAAAATGTAACGAAATAAAAAAATGATCGGCTTCTGCTGAAACATATACGCCCTACTTGCTTCTTTTTGGTTAACGCGAATATCCATTAAATTGATTGTCTGAAGGTAATGTGAATTCCAACTCCAGGTAAGGTAATGTGAATTCTAACCAACCACCCAAGAAACAAACTTCAAACTGTTATACTCGTAATCACAATCTTGTGAAGTGAATTAATATAAACAGCTGCAAATACTTATAAACAGAAAACTTAATTGCAATAAAGGGTATTTCAAACCTCACGTCTGGAGTGACTGTAGTGAATAGTTCCTAGGCTGGTTTTTTTCACACAATATTTAATATCTTTTTGTTCCGCAACTACATTACACAAAACATATTAATTTATATTATTTACAACTTCTTTATAAATGTCTATATTTTTAGCTGCATTCATAATTCTGCTACAAAGCATACGCCTTATATTTCGTAACCATGATACCTGCTTCCGTTTCTTTAAATTTTTCCTTCCAGTATTAATTGTAGCATGAGATATTTGGTGTTTCTCATTATGCGTTCAAGATACGCAGTCTTAAGATGTTTTACTGTTTGTATTTAGAAGTTCCACGGCCTCGAATAACCCCTATGTTAGAAACGAGATCGGTCCACGGAATTTTCAAAGCTCACCTAAAAATCCGCCCTTAGAAGGCCCGAATCGATGCATGTCTGCGACTTTGAGTGCCATATAAGACCTCAGACCATTCATAAAACTTCACAAAACGAACTTTAAGATTCATATCGCAGTTATGGCAACTTAAGATCTCTCTACTCTTATGGAGCTCTCTAGTTCTCCTAATTGTCATTGAGTCAGCGTCCAAGCTATTTGAAATTTGAAAGTTTTTCGTACAATAAAACAACGTGGAAATTTTTTATGGAAATTATCATCCGAATGAGTCGACAATTCAAGAGTTTCGCTTTAGCGTAAAGTGCGGCTGAACCACCTTCAACATCGATATATCGATGTTCTCAACAATCAGCCATTCATGAATCGACTGTTTGGCGGATTTTATTTGTAGGCGCGTAATTCTTAAAAGCCATATTTTGAATAATGAAACCTAAAATAATCATAATTTGTTCATCCTTTATTTTAAACCAACACCTAGGCGCATCTTTTTCAAGACCCTTTATACAAAAAAGCATGCACAAAAGGAATGAGGTATTAGAAGGCATACATACATATATACATGTATTTATGTACTGCAAGCATAAAATATACTTGTGTGTGCATGTGTACTGAATCGATTGTGAGCCCAGAAAGGCCGGAAATAGGCGAAACTAAAATCTGCACGAGGCGAATAAAAATGTTTAATACATTCACTTACGTTATAACTCTATGATAAAATATAAGCCGCCCCATAAGCCAAAGAAAATAGTAATAGCAGCCAAAATAGCATAACAACAACGCTAATAAGTAGCGCAAAGGGTATAAAGGATATGATAATGTGCACAAACCTTTCTTTTTTGCTTTCAGTATCCGCTTCAGATGAAAGGATAGTGGAAATGGAGTTCGCATCGATGCGTGTAAGTAGTTTGATGTGGAATAGTATGTGTGCATATTTGCGATTATAGCAGCTGTTTTATAACAAGCGTAAAAATTTTACTTTATGAAGCCAAAATTTAATACCCCTTGCTTGCTTTGTACGTCTGTATATTGACTACGTTTGTACGCTAGAGAAAAACTGTGGGTTCCGAGTAAGACTGTTTCTATAGTAACTTCCAAAGCGTTATTAATTTATGTATATCCGAGTTTTTCTTGTGATAGCAATAATATTGGTGCTCAGTTGACAGTCACAGTCACCAATATTATGTAGAGTAATACGAGTGTGTATGTAATTGACGCTTACATGGTTTATTGGGTGTTTGGCCGAGCTCCTTCTCTTATTTGCGGTGTGCGTCTTGATGTTGTTCGGCAAATGGAGGGACCTACTGCTTTAAGCCGACTCCGAACAGCAAATGATTTTTTGTAAATAGCTTTTTCATGTCGCATAATACACTCGGAGGTTTGCCATTGACTGCCGAGAGGCAATCGATATTAGAAAATAATATTTCTATCATTTTGATGTTTCATACACGGAGATCCGAAGCTTCTTAATTGTAGTCACGCACCAACTAATTAAGTTGCGAAGTAAAAAACAACTTATTTTCAATAGGTGGATAATTCTTCTTTCGTTTGAAATTCGTATTCATATCATAGAGTGGGTATACGAATTTAAAATTTTGTATTGAAAATGTTAAACCTCTTTAAAATTGAATTGGAGAGAAAATTAAAAGTTAGGCGCGCAGAATTACTATGTAAAATCTATAGTTATAACTTTTACTTTCGCACAGTGTTATGCAGAAAATGCGCAACACCGTCAAGGGAAAAACTTCTCAAGAATCAACAAGTATTTTAAGCCACTTCAAACTTGCACTTTATTATACTAAAATTGAATAGAACCCAACAATATTTTTAATTCTTATGAATAAAATTTCCTACAAAATGAAGTTAATATATAAATAAGTACGTTGTAAAAAATTGCGATACACGTCCAAACATCCCTACATATGCGTATATAAATAAATAAATGTTTTTCTCGGTGGCTTTATGCCGTTTAATGCAACCCTTACAAAATTATAAAATCCTTGTGCTCAAGGATTGTACCTGCGCAAGTATGTACTCGTAACTGGAGTTTTTAAAGAGTTTGAGAACTTAAATGATAATACAAAACCGAAATATTTTTTGAATGCATTTTTTTATTATAATCTGATAATAATATATTATAATTTCGGCGCATCTATTTCTTGAATATGATATGCCGCATATTACCGCCGCGGCTACGAGTTATATGACCTAACGAAATGACTGACAGTCGCGCAAAACATACTGTTCCTCGTCACCAAAGGAAGACCTAATCTACGTTGGGGAAATCAAGTGAGGAATGTTCAGGCAGCACTTGGTGTCACCAGCAAGCAGCGAACCGGAGCAGCAATTTTTCCTGAATGAGATTTAGAAGATGTAATATTTTTTTATTTCTTTAATATATGTGAATCTACCAAGTCTCACCCTCAAAGAACAAAAAATAAAAAATTCGAAATCAGGTGTAGTTTTTTCGTCCATTTTCTCCTATGAAAATTTATTTGCACATAAACTTTTGTCATATCCTGCGGTTAAAAATACGATAAACAATAACCGTGAGATACAAAACAAAAAGGCGCAATTGATTCATTAAACTGAGGTAAATTCATTTTTATAATATTTTCTGGCAGTGTATAGCCGCAGGAAAATTTGGCGAAAGGCGGAAATATTACGAAAAAGGCTATAGCCCAAACATATGCAAACAATGAATAGAACTGTAGAGAAGTAAAACTTAAAAAAACAGAAAAATAAATAAAGGAATAAATACAATCAAGTAGACTCGAAGCAGGAATATCGAATATTTCGCAGACCAGCATTTGGCAGACAATCGAAAAGACAGTTGATGGTGGGCCCAAATGAGCGAAATAGCAGCTGAGAGGTGGGTGGTCGTGTTATGGTGGTTGCATAAAGTGCATCAACTGCTTACCAGTTTGCAGGTAGATAGACGCCACAAATCGGCAAAAAAATAATATAAAACTAGTACAAGCAGCAGTCGGATGAACTTACTTAACAGAATAGACAGAAAATTGCTTCGCAATGACTACGTACCTACAACAACTATTTACTGGCAACAACTCGTATGCACGTACAACTTATTTAGACTGTGGAGTAGCCTTCATCACGTCTGGTTGTCAGTTTCGAACTGTACTTTTTTTGTGTCGGCTGATTGTGTGTTTGCATTTTTTCCATCCTTTTTGAGTCAGTCCGCATTCGAACGGGACAAGGATCTAGCTATGGTTCAGTGCAACCATTATACACTCTAAACAACAACAACAATAATAATAACAACCACCAATAGTAGTTTTATTAAAAGGCAGAAAATTTGTATGCGAGCACAGCGAAAATACAGCTATAAAAGTTCTTCACAACCAGTAGCTGAAAAGTTAGTTGAGTGAGTTGTTGGTACTGTGCCAAATCAAATTATTGCAAAACTTAAAATTTCGATCAAACGTGATAAGAAAGGTAATCGAAATAAACAACGTAAATAACCAAAGCCTGAATGCACTGAAAATAATATTGATTGCCATGGAATTTTACAACTTTCATACAAAATATTTATAAAAATGGGGTAATAATTTCCGATATAAACCGGTTTTTTCTTTTTCTGTCCAATCCTGAGCTTCTAATCAAGAAGACAAAAAATGTATAGCAATTTCAGATCATTTGCTTACAGCAATTAAGAACTGTGAGCATCTGCTTCTTTTTTTTTTTTTGAAAGACGCGCTCTAACTCTTACTATGAAAAGATTAAGAAAGCATAACATGACAACGCCCAACGAATTAGATGGATTGGGCACGTACTGCGCATGCCGAAAGAGCGAAATGCTAGGAAAGCTTTTATTTTAACACCCATTGGAGGAAGAAAAAGAGGACGCCCACGAAAGCGATGGTTAGATGACGTCGAATCAGATCTTAAGCAAATGAACGTACACAACTGGAGAGATGTAGCCATGGATAGAATAAAGTGGAGAAAAATTGTTGATGAAACTATGGTCCACCACGGATTGTGAAGCTAAGAAGAAGAAGAAGAACATGACAGCTTCACAAGTTGTTACGAAAATATTGAGCACAGAGCACAGGCTTCTCAGACTCTATAAGAGTATGAGCGAAGGGAAGTAGTATATTATCGACCAATCTCATACGCTATACAAGAATATAAATATATGTCAAGCAGAAACCTACTCAATAGAAAGATTTACCCACTTTAAAATTGAACGCAACTATAACACAACTATTCTTACTGATAGCCCAACAGCAATCAAGACTCTCAACTCTTTCCAGGTTACATCAAAACTGATGCTGGAGTATCTTGAAAGGCTCAATATCTTAGACCAGAACAATCTGGTACATATCCCATGGGTTCCAGACCGCATAGGAGTTATTGGGGAGATAGTTGCAGATAAATTAGCCAGAAAAGTGGGAGGTGGCCAGAGCCATTTTGTGTCCTAGCACAGGGTAACTTTTTCTCTCTTATTCATGAAGTAGAGGATGTACAAGGAATATCGTACTGGGACCAGCTACCAGTTTTATCGCAATCGAAATTAATAGTAGGTAGATTTAACCTAAAACGATTTAAAGATTTTATGGAATTAATTAAGAATAATTTTAGAATCATTACAGAAATTCTACAGGGTTTTAAAGATTGGATCATTATCTGACTAAACTGGTAATATACTCGAATGAGACTTACAGGTTATGATGATAGTAAGTAAGTAAGATGATATAACCGCCAAACGTATGCTAGCATCGTATCCAGCACTAATTCATAAGAGGTACAAACACCTGGGTAAACATATTTTACAAGAGGAGGAAATAAAGCTCTATAAAAGAGAGCAAATGCTAAAATTTACTGAGAAAGTTGGGCTCCGAGAATTATTGTGGTTCCAAGAAGGGACTCAATATATCTATCTTTCCGGCTGCAGCGCTAAGTCCCTGATAATAATAAAAATGTTAAATAGAGGTGGAAAGAGCTTCATCTGAGTTTAAGTTGTAAAATAGTAAACCATCAGGTCGATCATAGGTTAGGTTAGGTGAAGTGGCTGTCCTTCGACGCATCTAGGCCAGTTAGATGCCCTTGTGATACCACCAGAACTATCCTTTCCTTACTCTACTTGGTTCTCTCTAAACCATTGTGTGGTCTTTAAAAATCTGTCTATACCAGCTAGTTTGAGATTCGCAACATCCGCGATGTTGTCTAGAAAAGAGAGACAGAGCAAGCTCACCCGTCTCATACACAGAGCCATGCACCCGCATAGAAGGTGTTCAAGTGTACCTTCCTCTTCTACATCCTGACAGCGTCTACAATAGTCATTGGATGGTACCCCTAATATATTGTCTTATATTCCTATTATACAGTGTCAACACCTACTATTATACGACAGGACAGCTACTACGATTCTTAAATCCTTCCTACTTAATTTAAGTAGGCTCTTATGTACTTATAGCGCAGTTGTTTAATTGTTTTCAGTTGAAATTTGCAACAGTAATGGTGTGTCTATAATGGTGCGTATGGCATGAGTATGTCGACCTGGTCCTGCTCAGTTTGGAGCCACGAGCCCAATGCGGAATACTCAGCAATGAGCAGGAAAGCGAGAGGATATATTGTTGTTTATAGTTTCGGATTATAAACCACCTCTCACTTGATCATTGCGTTTTGAGCCATCAGATTATATACTGACCCCGTTTTTATTATTTATAGCCCCTTTTCCCCAGTTTTCTTTGGATGTAAAATGAGTTGTCCCAGTCCTGTCCAGGTATGTCTTTTTTCTCTTTATCGCGCCACAAAAGTCAGTGGCGTTAGGTATACAGAAAACATTCCAAGCATATTTGAATATCCAAGGTTGTTTGCCTTTAGCATGGATGGTTCCCGAAATCTTGGCGCCGCCTTGGTGCCTAGTTGCGTACAATATAGGTTAATTGGCAAAAAATGCATTGTTTTGAGCGTCTCAGTAACACTGCGGCTAGCTGCCCCTTGAATACTATTTAGCCTCTTGATTGACGTTTTCTTATAAAGGGTTGGCTACCACACCAGAATTTCCAAGATCATAATTGATATCTGAACTATAATAATCATACACGGATATATTAGTTCATTTTTCTGTAGTTCATAGTTCTGTACAATCGCCGAAATGGACTTCTGTAGTATGAGTGCTTTTGGCTTTAAAATTAGTGACCGGTGGTGATGAATTATAAGTGAGGATAAGTTTTTGGGCGATTTTTCAATGCATGCATGTATTACAGCTACTCCAGCACAACTATTACATATGAATGTAAAAACAAAATTTCCAGGAACAACTGAAAACTTATTAAAAAGAAGGCGGTAAACAAAAGTTGAAAAGGTTTTGAGGCAACGCCATGGCGCTCGGAGTGGTGCACTTCCACTTGGCTAACTCTTGAGTGATGCAGCTGATATATACACAAATGCATGCAGCAGCAGTTGCTGCATAGCAAGTAGGCTGTTGCAATTCTTTTATCTCAGTGCTTTATGCAACACATTACTTACTGCCAACTGTTCGCTCGTACAACTTTTAATGCGACAAATAACTACAAACAAATGTTGTGAAAATTTCAAGTTTTGCGGTCTTAAAATTTGAAATAAATATGTACTTAAATATGCGCGAATTTCTCTGCACTTGCAACTTTTGTGCTTACTAAAGTATTTACTTATGTATATAAGCAGGCACACATACACACAAATGCAAGTGAACATAAACAGCGGCAGAAAAGTTACAAAATTGCGAAATTGCATAAAAAACAGGCGCATGGAGAAACATAAAAATATATACATAAATATATGCAAATGTATCATATTAGGGGTGCTCTGACTTTTCGTTATATGAAAATCACTAACCAGTTTAACCTTAACGTAGACATCGTAACCGCGCCCCTTACATTTTATTATCCTGAAAATGGCTAAAACTTTGGGGTGGCTTGAAACTTTTTGAACTGCAAAATTAAGTTGTAGGTACAACCTTAATGTGATTTTAAGTCAAGTCAAATTCTTTGTAATGGCGCCGACAACTCGCCGCTATAGCTGTAAAACTCATTAGTGATGCAAATCCGAAAGTTCTTTTCGGCTTAGTTCAACTTGTGTTGGCAGTTGTTGTTATACCCGCACATTCAAATGAATACAAGGGTATTATAATTTTGTTTACATGGCGATTGTAAATATACCAAATAAATACCAGAAGACTCAGCATGAAGAGAGGAGCCTAATTAGTCGTGTTAGTGCATCCATCCGTCCGTCCGTTTGTCCACACGTATGTACGATAGCTCAAGAAAAAGTAACATGCTTCGCATATTACAATATTATTTGTCCAAGGTAGGTTGGTTTTGAAAATGCACGAACTTTGTTATTAACCGCGCCCATCTCCAATATAACGGTAACTTAAAAAACAAGAGGAAAAATCTTGGTAAAAGTGATAAACCCAATTTAAAACAATAAAATTTGGAGAATGGGCGGTACCACGCACACTTTTGGTTAATTCTCGCTTAGCTCAATAATGACTCGTTTGATATTTTGCAGTAGTGTGTAAAGGCGAAAAGTCTCCGCGCTTTCCAACAGTGAGAACTTTTGAAGAGACTCCGAAAGATCTACAAAATAATGGGCTACCACGCTTGAGTTCTCCACGCGTTAGCAATTCTTCCAACTATCAACGCAGTATTGTATTCTAGCATCACCGGAATCCTTCCTGCTATTAAACGCGAACTTGTTATTGGCATGCGAGTGTAAACAATTTGCAGCGGATAGAGAATGCTTGAGAAAGTGAACTTCACAAAACCTTTATTATACTGTCTACCAATTTCGTTCTTGATGACACATTTATTCAGAACGAACATTGTCGTGTTTGTAAGTACCAGGCAGACAACGTCGCAACGCAGTTAAGGAACTAAAAGAGTCCAAAACTAATTCCATTTTGTAGGTATCTTTAATTTAACCGAAAATTGATGAGTAAAGCTTTTACCGACCAATACATTCTGCTATCATTCGCAGAAAAATGAAACGGTTGTGATACCATAATTCCAGATACGCTCTCGTTTTAGATTAACTTTGAATTGAATATAGAGTTTTTCATCCATGAGGTTATTGTCATCTTTGTATTTATGTATTATCGATCTCTAGAAGGTTCACCCTATCTGTAGTTTTTTCACTGAAGATCAGCTCACAAATGAGCTTACTAACTTTTTTTTATTTTTTGGCTCATTTAGATCTGACAAAATTTTTATTGAGATCGGTTAAAAACATCTCTCGCAAAATTGCTGTCTGTACGTCTGACAATACAAGCTTTAACTCTCATTTCTAAAACTTGCAGCCACCCCAAATGGAATTTTACTAAAATGTGCCTGGCTAAAAAAGTTCGGCCCGTACCGAATTCACCACTTCCTTACTTGTTATGATTGCTATTTTTTAAGTTGCATTTGCCGCTGCTAACACCAACGACTAAATTTTAAAATGTACATAGAAATTACTGGCACGCCCAAAGGATCAACTGTCATCACTTAAATGATAACAGAAGTGGCAAGAAAAGTTTTTAAATAATGTGAAAACTAAAAACGGAAATATTATTTAGCTGAAATGTCACTATAAGTAGATGTTTAAGATTATTTTTATTATGACTTTCATGCGCCTATTTTGTTGTGCCTTTTTTAACAAGAGCGGCAAGGAGGGCACCGCCAAGTGTGTAGCTACAGACTAAAAGTGGAAGCCACCGAGAATTAGACAGGCAACACTCCACTGTATTGCCATTATAAGAGAGTGGAGAAAGAGGAAGATAGGAAAATAGAAACAATTTTGCTATAGCGATTAGGTATTGCGAATGTGATAAAAGTTCCATAAGCCGCTAAATATGCCTTATACCTTTCCCATACATACTCGTACATAGTGTATGCACGTATCTCATCAAGCGTGTGCAAAAAGTAGGAACCAAGATTACTAAATTTCAGTATTTCGTTTATCCGCTTACTGCTTAGGATTAGGTCAAATTAGCTTGATTTGAACTAGCCCATAATGTTGGAACTACATTGTGTGGAAGTGCAAGCTTTAGGTGCTACCCATAATGCATTGTTTGAAGTTTAAATGAGTTGTTAATCCTCTAGTACGCAAAGCTCTCTTTTATAGGAATAACAAAGAAATAGCCATCTAAGTTGCATTGTCAGTCAATGTGCTCTAGGGGGTTTTTAGTATTTCTTCCATTATACGATATGAATGTTTACTTTGCATTAGTCTGTGTTATGCCTGCTCAAATTCTTAAATGTTAGTAAGTATCCGACTGACCACCTAAAGACCACTTGAGAGGCGTTAGAAAATATTGCATTTTTTGAAAATAGGTTTTGGGTGAGGCGCGTTTTGATGAAGAAGGTTTGCCTGGCGACCCAGTCAATTTATTAAAAGTTTATTTATATGTAATATGTGGTGACTACTATTCGAAATTCAGAGAACGTAGATTCGAATCTCCGAAATATACCGAAATAAATCTTTTTGTTTTCGAACAGAGGTCGCAAGGCAGGCAGGCATTTCTGCCATGAAAAAGCTCCTTATAAAAAATATCTGCCCTTCGGAGTCGGCTTAAAACTGTAGGGCCTTCCATTAGCGAAACAACATCAAGACGCACTCCATAAATAGGAGGAGGAGCCGTAATCGCAGATGGGCGCTCTCCAATCGTTTTCCTCGAGTCTGGCGTCAAGGTAAAGTAAGCTGATTCTTAATTGATAAGATAATGAATTATAGTCTCGAAGTGCCCGAACAATAGGTGCATTACTCGCAAATTTAGTCTTAAAGTTTCCCCTATAAGAATATTAATAATTGCGAAGACTTCTTTCTGGAACATTAAAGCTTAACCGCTCAAGTGGATCTGAACAGTCGACGATGCCATTAGCGACACTGAAAATAAACGAAAGTAAAGGGACTGTCCTTCTCTTTTCTAGAGATTCTAAATTAATTAACTTTAGCCGAGAATTATAGGATAGAACTCAAATCTTAGGAAAGAACAACTTTTTGAACGCGCTCTATTATGTTAATCAAAAGTTGGTCGTAATGTATCCAAACGGTAACAGGGTACTTTAAGTAAGAACGAACAAGAGTCGTCAACAGCGGTTTATAGGTATGAAGCCTAGAAGCGAATACGATTTTAAAGAATAATATTATATTAATGTGACCACTGAAGGAAAATTTCGAATCGAATAATACTCGAAGATCCTTAAACTCTGTTACACATTGTATTGCATTATTAGAGGTGTAGGTTTTTTTAAAAATGTTCTGACGTCTCAAAAATTTTTTAATATACAAAGACAGACGCAACCTCATGCACCAACGATGAAGATTGTTCAATACGAGTTGAAGCTTCTGAGCATCCTCTGATTCCTTAACAGATGAGAAAATTTTTAAATCATCCACGAAGAGCAAGAAATTAGAAAAAGTAAAGCATTTGCTTATGCCATTGATAAAAATGAGAAAAAGAAGTGACCCTAAAATGCTCCCATTGGGGACACCTTAAGTAGCAACAAAGTGGTTCGATGAAACTAAATACATCAATTTTTATCACACACCGTCTGTCCGTCAAATATGACTTAAGCCATTGCAGAAAAGTGGAGCGAAAGCTCAAGCAAACCAACTTGTTTACTAGAATATGGTGCGACACTTTAAAGAATGTCTCTGAGAACTCGGTGTAATCGCAGCCAACTTGGAGTCCTTTTGAAAACGAGGACATACAGAATTCACTAAAAAGAGCAAGATTAGTAGCTGTAGAACGCCCAGTTACAAAACCATGTTACTTTGGGTCAATTAAAGACTTAACCGCTAAATAAATGAGCAACATACAATACATTCAAACAGTTTAGAGAGGATTGATAGCTTGGAAATCGGCCTGTAATTACGAGCATCATTTTTTCTTCCACTTTTAAAAAAAGGTGTGATGATTATAAATTTCCGTTCCGTTAAGAGAGTCCCCCTAGATAAATATAATATTTATTAAAAATAGTCCCAAGACGAATTGCCAACGCTGGACAATTCTTAAATAAAATAGCTGAAAGACCATCAGCAGCTGTTTTGTGACCACGGTTTGAGAGAAGGCATGCCCTTGAAAATGTCATCAGATAAGATGTGCAGATTGCCAAAATTTAGAGATGAAGATATCTCGTATGAAAGATCAGGGAGCACCTCTTTAGCCGGGACATGAAAATTCCGCCAATAAGTTAGCTGCTTCAGCAGGTGTCATCCAACATCATCGAAGCAGGTACTCGACTTTTTAGATTTTAGAAAATTCCAAAATAACTTCGGATTAGCTTTGATGTTCCGCTCAGTATTAAGTATATAGTTTTTGAAAAGAGGATTATCTAAACACTTAAACTTTTGTTGAAAATGCTTGTATTTTACAAAAAATAATTGATTCCTAGTTGCTTTAAATTTCTTGAGGTATTTATAAAATTGTCTGTCATAAAATTGTCCTCCAGCCCCACTCTAAACTAATTCTAATGTCCAGTTCTGCTCTTCAAATACTTAGATGTATTTATATATATATTTTTTAATGTTTGAATAAACCGGCAAACACAAGAGTGTTTTATATATGTAACAGCATATCTAGATTCATATGTATTTGAAATTCTTTCAACGTGAGTGAGCGGCAAATTGTCAAATTATGAAAAACTTTTAGGCGCAAAACCAAAAACTACAGCGGCTGTCGCAAATGGCTACAGTTCAAAACCAATAAAAAACTCTGCAACAAAACTCAAGTGTTTAGGCACAGTATGCATGCATGTTGTGCGCACAATTGCCATTGGCCATAACAAAAGTTAGAAAGTTAAAGTTGGCGGAGAAAAAGTTGTGAATTTCGATATGAATGAGCCTGTATGTAGGTATTCGGGAAAAGTTTATATGTACGTATATATGGTAATAATCAAGTAAGGAGGCGCTAAATTCGGATCTGAGCGAATTTCATATACCAGCGCACATTTTAATAAAATTTATTTTGGACTGGCTGTTAGTTTTTGGAATGAAATAAAAACATAGACCATAAGAGTCACCTCTCCCTTAGACGAAGTTGACCGGTGATTTACACTACACTGACAGGGCAAAGTTACTGCTACATCAACAACAACAAGAGTTATAGCTTGTAACAGTAGACATAGGGACGGAAATTTATTTTTTGCAGAGAAAAAGTGGACTTGCTTTTCATAAGATCTCAATTATATGTATAATCTTTATGCCGGATCTAAATGAGTCATTTGCATTTAGCTAAAAATGTACAATGGGCAAACTGTCCATTTTTCAAAATTTTATTTATTTATTTTATTTTTCTTATGATTATTTAACAAATTTGGTAATTTTGCTTCTTTTATCATTTTTTTTTTAATTACCGTTACATGGCAAGAGGGCGTAGTTTTTGACCGATTTTGTTAATTTTCAATACCAATAAGTAACTATATGGACTCACAGTAAGTTGCTCGGAAGTTTCATTGAAACACATTAATTTTTGCTCGAGCTATCGTACACACGGAGAAAGACACATGGCTAAACCAACTGCTTTCATCATTCTTAGCACTTTGGTATGAATGTATACATCGATTTCCTTATGCTATGACACATAACCGTTACGCGAACAAAAGTGCACAATAGCGCACGGGTGCAAAAACCAGGAGAAGCGTAAAAGGCAGCCACAAAGCGATAATGTTTTTGACGCAAGAAAACTTTTTTCATTAGTCGACAAGCTTACAGCTATTTATACATACATACATATATTTTAGTAGAATAAATTCATGCGTATATCCTAGGCATGCCAATTAGAGACAAATTTTCATCCCGAAACTTCGGGATATTTGTAAAGTCGTACCGTAATCCCGGGACTTGTCAAGGGGCTCCTCTTATTCAAAATTAAATTAAACTAAATTTAAAAATAAAATATTTACTTCTACATACAGAAAAAGCTTAAAGTAATACATTTTCGAAATTTTATGGAAAAAACCATGTGAATCAGAAAAGCATCCATACAAAAATAGGAATGCAAATTCTTTTCAAAGTAATAATAGTTATAAAAAAACACATTAATCAAAACTGAATAGAAATATACAAACACAAAACAAAAATATACAAAGAAACTAAAAATCTTTGAGAAAGCCTATAGGTCTACCATGTTTTATGGCGCACGTTTGGAGGATTTAAAGAATTGTGTAAGTTGCGAAGCTTTTACGCTTGTTGCTGTACAACACCTCAAACTACATGATACAACCCGAAACCGAATTATTGCCGCAATTTGAATCCACCCTCTACCAGCCCATGTGTTTTATCGTGCGGTGCATAAGCTTACCAACACCAAGGTTTCCCCGTATCCGTGCTGAAGAAACGATCTAATTAGGTGTTTACTAGGTAAAAGAATGCAAGGAGATATGCCGCCATTATCAGAATTTTCTTCGGCTCATATAATGGAGTTCTTGCCTACACTACTAAATAAACTGATTGGAAAAGAGTTTATTTTACTATTATGCGTTATTCAAATATATATCTGGTAGTGATGCAGGGACTTTATTGTAAATGAATTTTCTTAAATTGGCTACCACATTTTTGCTGTTTATATGGTACTTTTGTTCTACCTACTCTGAAATATTATCTCATATTCACTGTATTATAGATATTCTAAAATAAATAATAATAATACTATAACTACAAAAAAAACATTAATCACATTTATTCTACTCCTACAACGAATATAAATAATCGTGAGTAACTAAAGTCATAATTAAAAAAAAATTTTTTTTTGTTATTGCTTTTAAAATAACGGGTGTTGAAAAAAAGTAGATTTTTTAAAAACAGTGTAGAAATGATTTCTTTTATTTCTGCACAGAAAGTGTAAAGTTAGTTGCTAGTGGTGAAAAGTTTATTGTATATTTGAAAAGTGACCCCCCG